>KQ061730.1:214900-228188 GCA_001008035.1 Atkinsonella texensis | reverse complement strand
CAGTCGCCGTAAGGCCAGTCCGTTACAGTCTAATCCACGTGACTCTATATTAGTATAAAAGGCTCCTTGCACTAACTAGTTAGAGAGAGAACAACAATATCATTAACTATTATATATACATCTTAGACCCTATTATGATTTCACTTTTATGACTCTCTGAACAAACACCTCTGGATTCGTACACCCTAGGGACGAATCCACCCACTACTTGACTAGATCCGGCACGTAACAGTTATATAGCTTAAAAAGAAACATTAGAAGTACTTTACCACTAAAAATAGATTGGTAGGGACCCTTCCTAATTTAGCTAGATCTAGTAGGAAATTTGAAAGCTCTAGTGGGAAATTAATGTGCCCTCCGAATAGAGTATAAAGAGTCGCTTCTAGCTATTAAAGTTAAGTCTGTAGATTACCTAACTTTTTGAACCAACCTAATCTAACTAACTGTGGGTCCTAGTGGCGTTAAAAAGATCTTTTAATTAGTCCCTTTAATTCTAAAATAACTAGGATCTTTAGATATTTAAAATAGAAAATAATAAATAATAATAATATCTAAAAAATATAAAAAAAAATCGCTAAAATATAATAAAGCTAATAAGTACTTTACGTATTTTTCTTATTTTTTTTTAGATTTTTGTAGATTCTTTGAGGTAATAGAATAGTATAATATAGTAGTATAGGAGTAGTGCAGGAGTAGTAGGGCTAATAATATAGGGGGAGCTAAATTCCCTATCAGGTCGGGTTCAAAAGGTCGGGCCGACTGCGTCAATGCCATCGAGTCTCACGCGCTATTTTCCTGCCACGCGCCGAAAGCGCTTAGGACCCACACCCTGCAGAATCCAGAGGCGCTCTGACCCCAAAACAGTCTAGGCCCCCTCGGCACCCTCCTGACTAGAAACCGCATTATGAGCGGTTCGTCCCGGAGTCTAAGCCAAACCTAGAAGCAACCACGCCCGGCTCAGGAGCCTTTCCTCTACTGATTCGGGAGAACAAAGCGCCAGTAAACCTTCTTAGAGTATTTAATTTAGGAAGCCCCACCCCTTTATCTCTATCTTCAGGCCAGGCAAGTTGTAGATTCTGGCTATAAAGCGGTCCTAGTAGAAGCCCTAGATGAAGGACGTGGGTAGACTTACAATGTAAAGCTACAGCTGCAACTCTTTGATTCACACAACATCTTCACTGGTGTGACTGACAACAGTGCTGAGTGCAGTTGCAGTGCACGATGCGTGCCTTTTTCTACGTGCACCTTGCGTGCATCCTGGCAGCCTCGGCAAGGACGCTGTCCCTCAGACCCAGGGATGCGTCAGAGTCCCTCGCAGACAGGTCGCGAAGAGTGGAAGCCGATATCACGGAGATCGTCACCTTCTACAGCATCTCCATCTCGCCCGCCCGGCTCGATAGGCTGGCTCGGTACTACAAGGAAGAGCTCGACTCACTGCACGCCGTCCACTTTGACACCCTCGATCAAGATGGTCGCGTCGACTACCTCCTGCTCCGCAACACCCTCAACTGGTGGATGTCGTCCCTGGAGGCCCGTCGGGCCGCGTGGCCGGATCTCGAGCCGTTGCTCCCTTTTGCCAAGACGATGATCACCCTGTGCGAGGACCGAGAGCGCGTCGAGCCCGTTCAGGCACAGTCCATTGCCGCCCAGCTGGACGAGGTCAAGAACTCTGTGGGCAAGATCCACGCCGACGTGGAAAGTGGCAAGGTGAGGGCCAGTAAAACAAATGCCTACAAGGCATCCAATATGGCCGCTGAGCTGCAGAAGAGCTTGGCCGAAATGGTCCAGTTCTACGCGACTTATGATCCGCAGTTCGATTGGTGGGCTACGGACGCCTGGAAGGCTGCTGATGCCGCATTGAAAGAGTACATTTCCCTCGTGCAGAGCAAACTGGCTGGCACAAAGCCCGATGACACCAGAGACATCGTAGGAGAGCCGCTTGGGCGGGAGGCCCTGCTTCACGCACTCGACCACGAGATCGTTGCCTACAGCCCTGAAGAGCTAATCCAGATGGCAGAGGAGCACTTCAAATGGTGTGAGAAGCAAATGCGAGCCGCGTCCGAGGAGCTGGGCTTCGGCTCCGATTGGAAAAAGGCCCTCCATCACGTCAAGTCGCAGTTCGTGCCGCCCGGGGAACAGCCTCAGCTCGTCAAGAAACTCGCGCGCGAAGCCGCCGATTTTGTCCGCAACGAGAATCTCGTCACGGTGCCGGCCCTGGCGGAAGAAACCTACCGCGCCGTCATGATTCCCCCGAGACTGCAGAAGGTCTCGCCCTTCTTCCTGGGCGGGCCCGAAATCCAGATATCCTATCCCACCCGCGACATGCCGTACGAGCTCAAGCAAATGGTGATGCGAAGCAACAATCGACACTTTGCCCGCGCCACCGTCATGCACGAGCTCATTCCGGGCCATCGTCTGCAGCTCTTCCAGGCCGGTCGGTACAGGAGCGATCGCCAGATGTACACGACGGCCTTCTTCGTAGAAGGATGGGCCGTGTACTGGGAGATTTACCTCTGGCAACGCGGCGACTTCTTCATCACGCCCGAGGACCGCATCGGCACGTTGTTCTGGCGCATGCATCGCTGCGCACGCATCACCTTGACTATGAAGTTCCACTTGGGCAAGATTCAGCCACAGGAGTGCATTGATGCGTTGGTCAACCAGGTTGGACATGAGCGGTCGACGGCCGAGGGCGAGGTGAGGAGGTGGCTGGATGGGAATTATGACCCTCTTTACCAGATTGCGTACCTGACTGGTGCTTTTCAGATGCTCGAGCTGAAGAGGGAGGCGCTCGGGCCTGGCAAGATGACCGAGAAGGCATTCCATGACAAGATACTGACCTTGGGGTCGATTCCAATTGAGTATGTACACGCGCTTGTCCTGAACAAGCCGTTGACGGCGGACTATAAGCCGCAGTGGAAGTTTTTACAGGGCAACTTGACAGGAAGCCACGCGTGGCATAACCAGCTGAATTACACCGGCTCGTGATGTAGGTAGGAGATATAGGAAACGCTGCGCATAGTACATTGCCTCAGATACATGGTCGACTGTTTCGTCACCAGTGATGCCATCATGTCGTTCAAATCATCATCAATCCCCGACGCCCCGCCATGACCGCCAAAACCCCCCTTTTTCATCTCTTCTTCTTGGACCGGCGCCGTGGTATAGAATTCTCGTGTCCCGGCTTGGGCGGCGCGCCCCAAGTCTCGATGACCTGGCCCGTTGAAGTGACTCGGGTGACGAGCTGGGGCGAGCCGCAGTATACGCTTCCACAGTACTGGCTTCCGGGTCCCCTGACTACTTCTAATTAAAAAACAAAATGTCCGAATTGTCAATTAGCATGCCTTCTTCCATCACGAAAAAAAGAGTGAATGGATCGTGGGGTCTCGGTCCGGGGCTGGGCAGCCTGCTTACCCTCTTTGGGCGGCTTCGGCGGAGGTATGGGAACAGGTTTACTCGGCATGTTTATGTACGTGCGGATCAGATGTACCCTCGGATTGGTGTGGGTTTTTTTTTTTTTTTTTTTTTTTGACCTGTATGTAAGTAAGTAAACATGGGGGACAAAGGGTCAGCCTGCGGAAACTCAAACTGGGCCTCCACCATCTTGATATATTCGAGTCGCTCCTGTTACTACCATGTCTTCCTTTCTTTCTCCTCTCTCTCTCTCTCTCTCTCTCTCTCTCTCCCTCTCTCTCTCTTCCCGACCTGGGCCAGAACGGCAGCCAATCTCAAACATGGCTCGCCACGTAGCGCGGTGGAATTGGCTGAGCCCCCTCCCTTTCCTGTAGGACAATGAGATAATCTACATGGGCCGAATGGGCAGCGCCCGCGCACACGCAGGCCGAGCTGCGTGACAGCGAGTGCTGTGAGTGGCTGTCACTTGCGACAAAGGCGCTTGGCCTGGGATCCAAGTCCGACATGCAACAGGGATAGCAAACTGGTCACTTGTCGGGAAAGGAGGAAGCAGGCATGACATGATAATTCGCCTACACTTGCATCAAGCCATCGCCAAGCCCGTGTCGTACAAAAGAAAATAGAAAACATGAATAGATACTGCTCCAGATAGCAGAAACGAATGACGCCTCTCCGCTGCGCAAGATGGCATTTCCAACCCCCCCCCCCTTGAAGATATCGCCTGCATGTCGCAGCACAACGTGGTACAGTACACCTTCGCTTCGGCTCAACAAACAATTCGAGATGAGCAGTCAGAAGTCACAAGTCAGAACATTTGCACCTCGTCTTGCTCGTCTTCCCCCAAAAAGCCCAGCCCACTATCATATCGCCTCCTGAGCTTCTTGCCCGACTCCTGACGGCGCACTCCCCCATCAGCCCCTTCGCCGCCGGCCATCCCATCTTCTCCATCTTCCCCATCAACGCGCTTCTTCACGCCCTCCGCATTGCTCAGGAATTCCTGGCTCATCTGCAGGACGCGCTGCAGCTCAGCCTTCATCGAGTCCATCGCTCGCTGTGCCTTGTCTCTCTCCGCATCCATCCGCGTCTGCAGCCCGCCGTTTTCTACCCGCAGCATCCGGATTGTCTCATGCGCGGCGAGCAGCGAATCATTCACCCGATCCATCTCCCCGCGCAATTCCAAGACGCGGGCATCACGGAGCGCAAGAGCACTGCCATGGCGCTTGTTGAGCGACACGACATGTCGCGTCGTGCTGTCTTGCACGTCGCTGATCTCCCTTTGCAGATGAGCCGTCTGCCGCACTGCATCCGCCAGTTTCCCTTCCAGCTCGGCGATGCTTGTGTCCCTCTTGGAGAGCTGCTGATGGTCAAACTCCGCCCGAGCGGCGTGTGTGGCGTTGGCTTCGCGATGCTCTTGCTCCATCCGCTCTACTAGCTTCTCGAGCTCCGACATGTCGCGGATGTACCCATCTACGGCGCCTTTGAGGCGCTCATTGCCAACCTCCAGCTCCTGGACCTCGAGAGCCTTCTCATTGAGCAGCCTCTCAGCCTTGTTCATCTCAGCTCTGAGCTCGTCCATGACGGAGACGCGTGCGTCGAGCTGTTTTCGCAGCGACTGCTCGATCTCGTGGTATTCGTCGATGCACGTCTCATTTTCCTTGACCTTCCTTGCTAGCTCCCGAAGCCTCGCGAGCAGTAGATCGAGGACTTCAGCCCCGTGAGAGGTGAGGGGGAGTGTGATCTCGCCAGGTGTGAGATACTCTAGCTCCAAGCGGGCAGCACGGAATCCAGACGCCAAGGCTGTCATCATCTCACTCGCGTCTGACCCTGGAAACCCCAGATTGGCAATTGATGTGCTCAAAAAATTGACGGCCGCAGTGTGATCTGACATGCTTTGTAACAAGGCTGCAATCTTGCTTTGCAGAATGTCCTCCGTGGACGCATCACGACCCAGAGCAGAGAGTGGTTCCACCGAGGCGAGCTGCTCCTTCAGCTTGGATCCCAGGTTTTTGTACGAGTCCAGAGTAGCTGTGAGCTTGCAGACTTCGAGCTGTAGCGAAGAGAGCTCCTCTTCTAAATGCCGCATCGCAGGATCAGGAATGCAGGCCTGGATGCCTGTATGTGACCGTGGGGTCGGAAGACGCAACTCTGAACATGGCGTCGCGGGGAGCATGGGACTAGTTGCTGGTGGCGTCGGGAACGAAGATTGAGCCCGCGACGGCGTGCTTGTCACAAACTGTGCCATGGTCGCATCGCCAAATTGGTCATCTTCAGCCATCATGTCCATGTCCGTGTACTCCTCTGCGAATGGATCGCGGGCGGCTAGGGTCCAGTTGTAGCTGCGGTCTATATCCTTGGATGTATCTGGTCTCCTGGCTAACTCCTCCTTCAGATCCTCAACCTGCTGTTCCAGATGCCAGATTCGATCCGTATCAATAACCACTGTGGCATTTTGCAGTTCGTAGATTTCCCTATCTCGCGCCTTGATTTCTGACCTGAGATGCTTGATTTCCGTCTGCGCTTGCTGGCTCTTGGCCTTCTTCTCGTGCTCCAACTTATTCAGCAGGTCGCGCAGATTGTTGCGACGGATTCGCCTTTCAATGCGTCCGTCGATGGTTTGATGCAGGAGAGCCGCTGGCGGAAAGCTATGCTCACAGGCTCCAAACGCTGACTGGGGACCTGGCGTTCCCCCTCTGCTCAAAGCGGCAGGCGTGGAGGCACGACGTTGCTGACGAGGCGTATTGATTGAAGTGCGTCGTATCATTGGCGTCAGCCCGCTCGACAATCCTGGCTCCGAGAATCGAACTGCCTTTCTTGCCCGTCGAGGCGTCTTGGGTGGTACAGTCGAGCATATCGTCTCCTCCTGCTTGGTAATGCCAACGTTGCTACGGCGCGTCCGCCTGAGAGCAATGGGAACGTTGAGGTCCGTCATCGTTTGAAGCCGACTGATGACGAGCCTCGATCGCCGTGCCGACAGGGATAAGGCCAGGGACAGGGACGAAATGGTACAAAGTAAGCCGACGGCCCAAGACCCAAGATGAGATGAGATGAGATGAGATGAGAAAAGGTGATGAAGCGGTGCAGGACCGAGAGAAGAGCTCTTATGAGTAGAAAACATACATATGTAGTACGCACCCATGTCAAACGGCCATTTTTGTTGTGCTTACCTCGAAATTGCGGCACTCTCAACGTCTTGTTTACTTATTTCCTTTATAGGCTTAGCGCCCGCCCGCGTGGGTGGCCGGCCCCACAGTCCCGGCACGCGGCAGCCAACCGTTTGGTCTATAGCGGGGTAAAGTCAGACCCTAGATCTTGCTTCGTGCTTCGTGCTCGTGTTGGTTGGTGGTGCAAGTGGACGTGCAAGACGTGTAGTGTAAATACCACGCTTAACATCTGCTATCCTGGCTCGCGACAGACTGACCCCGGCCCGTGCCGTGCTTGTTTTTGTTTGACACCGCGTACTGGGTTGGGTATCTCGCATCGGAAACAGATCATTGTCAACAAAGACCTATCAATGGTCTGCTGTTGCCCGTGCTACAGACTCCACCGTCGTATGAATCAGCTTGACCGACAGTCATCCCTGCAGCGATTCATTGATTCCATAGGCTCCTATCTTGGTGTTTTGAAAAACGTAAACATTACACTAATCATCTCCTTGTTTTCCCACCTAGGCTTGAAACGTGGCATTTGTTCCCACGTCTGGCTGCCATTGTGAACCAGTCTTCTTGTAGACAAAGACATCTTTCCCCGATGACACAAACGCCATGCCTTCAGACGTTGCAGATATCGCTCTTATGGGCATCTTAGCAGTGAATCCTTTGCCTGTAGTTCTCGAAATGCCTGCCCCGATAGAATTCTCACGAACAGTCCCGCTGCCATCCTGGGACAATAAAATGAAATCATAGTTGCCCCCATTCTTATCTTGTCCGTCATTCAAGCTGACCCAGGCAAATTGTTTGGGTGGCGGTACCACAGTCAAATTATTACGTTCTCCATCTAATAGTCCGTCATTAGTATCAAGAGTCCAACTCCCCCCGCCCCGGGAAGTCACTTACCGCGAAACCGTTCATTCGTCTCCTTGCACTTAATCTGTACGTCGGGCGGCGGCCAATAATCGACCGCGCATTCCCAAGCATGCAACTCGCTCCCTTCCACAACTGCAATCATGAGATACTGATTGTCTTTCTCTGATTCATTCTTCGCTGCAATCCACCAGTCCCCCGCGAGGGAATAGCAGGGCACATTCGACTGACCTGGCGCAGAATCTCCTGACACAGAAGTGACATCCGCGAGGTACCATGAGCCTGGTTCCGTTGGGCTACTCGTCATAGCCAATTGCAATTGCTCAGAAGGATTGTCGTATGCGACCACGAGTATATTTGATGCTGCCAAGCCGTTGTGCATGGCGGTAGATAAGCTGGAGTACGACGATGTGCGAATGGCGCCGTGCTCGTTACTCACTTCGCCAGATTTCCAATTCCCAACAGTCTGCTCGTAGACGTGTGAAATGACGTTGCTTCTGCTGAGGTAGAAGAGATGAAGCGTTCCCAACGCGTCAGCTTGCAGGGCAAGCGGGGTGCCAGGTTTAGGTTCTGTTGGGAACGAGCTGAGCCTGTCCTTCATACGGTAATGAGTACTTTGTCCATTTGACCACTCAGTCACAAGAAGATCGTTTGTGTCTTCTTGCCTAATTAATAGTCGTCGGCTTAAAGTCGCATCGCTTGCTCTGACGTAGGCCGACGCCAGCTGAGAATTGTCCAGCATCGTGAACGGAGTGGCAGTACTCTGAGTCTCGCTCGTAGTAGATGTCGATCGAGGGGGCTGCTTTGAGTTGTTCATTGAGATTGACTTGCTTTCAGACGGGTCCAAAGTTGCTGATGATCCAGCACTAGACGGTTGGGTTGTGCCAGGTTGAGCATCGGTAGACTTTTTGAGTATCACGCCCATGGTGACCAGTCCTGCAATCACGAGTACACCTAGCAGTCCAAGCATGGTCCATAAGGCCCATTTTTGACGATACCAAGGTATGGGCTGGTGATCATTGGCAATGTGGTAATGGTTGTGTATTGGTTCTGGCCCGTCGCCCTGCTTCTTTTGATACTCGGGAGGGGACGCGAACGTCTCGAGTGGGACGTCACGCTCCGCCATATGGATTTGACTTTCCTGGTGAGAGAGCCATGCGATGTCTCTCAAGGCCATACTTAAGGTGCATATGGCAAAATGTAGTCGATGTTCTGGCCTGAGGAGGCGAGGAAGATGCTGCAACTATCTTATAGTATGTTTGTTGGGCAGCAAACAAAGGGATGAGTGAAGGGGAAATCTGCGATGAGTTTGCGTTGTACGAACAACAGACAACAGGGGAAAATGCTTCTATAATGAACACATGCAGGGAAACAAAGTGTTGCTGCTCATGCCTCTTGTTGTCTTTCTAGTATTCATAGGCTGTTTGTCACTCGGCGGCTCTTTGGATGTGAACTCAATCACTTCGGCGTCTGAGCACACCATGACATGTTCACAACTCTCCACAGTGCGCCGAGAGACCCAAAATGATTGATTGGAGGTGTAGCATCATGTTCATTTTGCAATGTGTGAATGTGCTGCGTTGATCAAAGAATCGTCTGTAGGCAAGTGAGTCATACTTGATGTCGTCCTTTGCCACGACGCAGTGAGATCTACTCATGTACTAAAGACAGTCCTCACAAGTTTGATCAGTCCAGCGAATATAGAAGTCGCGGTATCGTTCAACAATTCGACGTGGTTCCGTCGCAGACGGTCAATAAAGAATCAAGTTTTTTGTCATGCCGCTTGTATAGAGTAAGGTCTTGGCCGAAACTGATTATCTTTCTTCTTCAGGAACCAGTCCTTAAATACCTGCCAATATTTTACGCAGATGCAGGAGACGTTCTGATCCTCATCCATGGACACGATCGGATTTGCAGAGGCTCCTTTAGCCTACTCCTTATCGGGGATCGGTTCCAGAGACCGTCGCACGTGGACAAGGAGAGCAGAACTGGATCTGATCCGAGACTGCAATTCTCAGCCATCTCGATCGGGCGCCATTCGACCATGTAGGAGCAATAATAAGTCGAGGCCATCTTGAATGATTAAACACTGGGAGAATGGAGACAAGGGACCACCTAGTGCATGTGCAGAAATTCGCGGCGATTGTGAAGGTGGCATTCAATATCTGAGGTTCTCAAAATTTGCCCCAGTCTCTTTGGCGCCCACACACCACACACCCCCCTCGTCCTCAGAAGGCGGACGTTCTACGACCTTGAACATCCCCATGGTTGCATGGCATATAAAGTAGCCCTTTGTAGCTCGGACCGTTGATGATACTTCTCAGGTAGGTAGGTAATTCGTGAAACAATGTCCCTTTTACTCTGACGATGGTCATTGGCCAACACTCTGTGGGTCTGTCTTTGGAGCCTCATGGGTCGCCAATCAAAGAGTACTCCGCTGGGAAGGAAGGTACGAAGGTTCCAAAGTACCTAGGTGACGCCTTAATACGCCTTACCCAGCCACAACATTGTCTCACAAATGCCCGGCTCTGGGGGAAGAGCGGGGAGCAAGGAAGGAGGGGAGGAGGGATTTTCCATGGTCGATAAACTTGTCACTTGTCGATATTGCCTTGGGTTGCCCCAACAGCCACGCTTGACTAGCCCAACTCGGCGAGGGCGTGGCGTGGCTGTGTCTTGTTCAAGAAAGGCTGCTACGGAACGGTGCACAGGTGAGTGAAATGAGTGAAACGAAACGAAGCACTCACTCACTCACTCACTCACTCACTCACTCATCTCATCTCATCTCATCTCATCTCATCTCATCTCATCTCATCTCATCTCATCTCATGCTTTGCTTTCTTGCTTGCTTAGACATCCAGTGCCAATCAGTTCTACAGATCATCATCAGTCATCAATCGGTATCACCCACCGACCAGCAGTTGCTCCCTGTCTTATTGCTGGAGCCACGATACCAGCTCTCCTTCACCTCAAAACGGACTCAAGCGCCCAAGCAGAACTCAGTCGCCAGGAAATGCCGTCATGTCCACCGCACCGACGGCCGACAACTCGACGCCCGCCTCGGCACGGAAAGTCAAGTTCGTGGCTTCTGATCCCGCCCGAGGAGGGCTGCCCGTGAAGCGGAAACAGGTCCAGCAGGCCTGTGCGGGTTGTCGTCGCAAAAAGGTTCGACCGTGATTGCTTTATCCTGAGCTTGCCCAACTTTTGCTCTAATTGCTGCTGTTTCAGTGTTCCATCAGTTTCAGACTTGCTAATCACTCTTGTTGGGTGCACCACGCAGCGAAGATGCATTCACGCGCGAGATGCTCGCGAGGAGCCTCTTCCCGAAGACCAACGAGGGCGTGACTCGTCCCCTCCGCAGGCGTCGTGAGTCATGCTCATCCTTGCTCTTGCTCTTGCTCTTGCTCTTGCTCCTGCTCCTTGAACATGACGCTCAAGACCGGCTCTGATACCCCTTCAAGTTCTTTCAATGCCTTGTCATCTGTCGCAACGCCCAGGTTGAGACCCACGGCCATGTCCATGTCACCTCGCAATCGCATCTCGCATTCGCCATATGGGCAAGACCAGCACCAGCAGCACCCTCACGCGACGCCAAGTAGCTCTTCCCAAAGTGATAGCCTCAAGCAACAGTCGTCTCGTTTCGTAGGCGATCTGAATCCCGAAGGCATGTTCCTTGAGGCAACCGCCTCTGTCGCCCCAGGATCCTCATCGCAAAAAGGCGACGTTGGCATCTGGTTGTCCTCCGGCGCGTTTGGTGGCTCTGGTCAGTCATCGCAATTCATCACCTCACGACCACCTCCGGTAATGGATCGATTCCTGCTTCCATTTGTACGAGAACACTGCATGCCATGTCTCCCACCACCTAAGGACTTTGCCCATCTCAAAGATGTCTACATACAAAAAGTACACCCAATATTTCCTGTTATCCCCATCGCCGACTTGGACAATAACCTTGATCACCCATGTAATGTCGTTCTTCGCCAGCTTGTTTGTCTATCAGCCGCAGCTGATCCGAAAGTCACCCAACATTTTCGCCTACAGAATTCTGGCCCAGGCCTGCTAAGTGCGCAGCACTTCTCTCAGTCATTGTCATCCTCCGTCAGGGTCATCTTGGAAACCAGTCTCATTACCGATCGAGTCCTTCACATTCAAGCCCTGATCATGCTCTCTCTGTTTGCACAACCGACGTGCGCCGAAGAAGCCGACTTACCCGCCCAGTTGGGCGGTCGTGCAATTCACCACATTCAAACTCTCGGCTTGCACCTACTGCGATATGACGCGCCGAATTGCGACGATTTGGAAAATTTGTTTTGCTGTGTTTGGGCGCTGGACCGTCTCAATGCCGCTGAATATGGCCGGCCCTGTTTGATCCATGAACGAGATATCGGTGCCGATTTGGAGGCGTGCATTAGAAAACGTCCTCCCTGCTTCCGGCTATTTCTGTCAGTCGTACAGTGGCTAGATCGAGTTATCGAGTTATATCGACCAGGCCCTAGTGCAGAGGCCTCAGGCTTGGAGAAGATTGCGTACATCGACTTGCCCGTGTTGGAAGCCATGATTGTTCGAGCTGACGCGCTCAAGGTCCCTTCGTCCTTGATAGGTGAGTTTTGCTTTGGTACCATGCATCCTCCATGTTTCTGCACACTTATCTTATAACAGCAACAATTGAAACGTTTTACCATGCTGTTATTATCCTCTCTTGCAGGCTTCCTCGCCCAGGCACAGCTCCTGCAGCGTCCAGACTACCACCGCCATCAGCCAACGCTAGAAGATCCCTTGCCGCCGAACGAATCACTTGCGCGGTGCCCAGAGGCCATCTCAGCCCCTTTTCATTCATACCCTACGCCTTGTCTCTCGCCCTGAGCGTAGAATACAGGAAGATGCGGCACAGTAGACTCCCCATGTTCCGTGCTAGAGCCATGGGCTCGTTCAAGCGGAACTGTGAGATGCTGCGAAACTACGGCCGTCATTTCTGGAGCGCCAACGTCGTAGCAGGCCTGGGAGAACGCGTACTAAAAGAAATGGAGCGGGCAGCTACAGCTCTGACAACGGGGGAAGTCAGTCCTTTACCGGCGGACTCAAGGTCCAGATCGACATCGACGGGAGTTCAAACTTCGACTGTACGACAGCACGAGACGCTGGCTGGTCACCCATCCGGCATCACTTCTGCTATATGCATGGACAATGCGGTGGACTTTTCCCTGATAGATGCCATTTCTGGGCAAGATGTCTTTGGTCACATTGACCCGAGCTTCAACTTGGATGCTGTGGAAGATGCACTCGAAGCAAATTTGGATATTGGATTGCCTCCTAATTGGGGCGATTGGGGCCAATTTTTCAGTAATTAGGGATAGGGTTGTGGCGAGCTTTTGAAGAGCTGAGATTGGGAATAGTTCTACACGGGATAAACATATGTGGCGCTTACGGGGTGGCGAGGTCCTCTGATTTAGCTTGTGCATGATATCAAACGGTGCAGTTTGAAGTATGGATTTTTTGGATTTTTTTGGTATAGATGACGTAGAAAATGGATACTACTAGTCTTAGAGGAAACGAGACTTGTCTATTCAATCAATACCACGCGACCATCGGACTCTTCTTGATGTATGGAAAGGCCAAGCTCAGGAGGGTAGAACAAGGGTGTTGACACAGCGGCTGTTGTGAGTCTTATGGTGGCCTTCTTCAGGGATGGGGGTTTGTTTCTATTGACTTTATACTTTATTGGGAAGATCAATTTGCTACATCTGGCCGAGCTCAGGATGTCTGAGCAAGGACACCATGTTTTATAATTAATAGTTTTTATAGAGCGTTTTGTGCATGAATGAAAAAAAAAAAAAAAAAAAAAAAAAAAAAAAAAAAAA
>KQ061730.1:198927-214126 GCA_001008035.1 Atkinsonella texensis | reverse complement strand
GCTCAGGATTGTTGAGAAAGGACACCATTTTTTATAAATAAAAAGTTTTTATAAGAGGGTTTTTTGCATAGAAAGAAAAAAAAAAAAAAAAAAAAAAAAAAAAAAAAAAAAAGTTGATTAACATTCCTTGCGAGAGTAAAAATAAAGATAGAAACGGCGTCTGGCAGTCCCTTACTGGAAAAACAACAACTGCTCCTCACCATTGTGCTCAGCACTCTTCAGCAGTCCCTCCACAAACTCCAAATCTCCCAGAGCCTGTCGCAGGGACTGCCTCGGATTCGGCCTCCCGCTAAGCAAGCCCTCAGCCCAGGCCGCGACCTCTTCGGCTACGCCAGAGGACCTTGCAACGTCCTTGACAACCTCCTGCTCACCAGTCTTCTTGACAACAACCTTGTTGTTCACTATGTGAACGGTGCCGTGCTCATACTCGAATCGGTACTCGAGGGTCATGTCGAACGCCGTGCCCATGGAAAGCTGGAAGCTGCCCGACACACCAGTTCTCAACTTGAGGATGGCGTGCACGGTATCGATCGGGACCAGGTGCTCGCTGATCTGGCTCGTAAACGCATGCACCCTGAAGGGAGCACAGTCTCCATTGAGAAACAGCCTTGCGGCAGCGGCAAAATGGACGCCGGCATCGAGGATAAAGCCGCCTTGGAACTCCGGCTTGGCTCTCCAATACGTTTTGTAGTACTTGTCCTCTTTGGACAGGCCCATCGAGGCGAGGATGCTGAACTGCTTTACCTCTCCTAGCTCTTTCGCCTGCTCTTGTGCATATACGAGCTCTGGGCGGAAGCGGAAATTTTCGGCAATTGCAAGCCTTGCTCCGCTCCTGGACATGGCTTCCGAGGCAAACTGAATCAGCTTCTTGGCTTTGCTGAGCGCAGGAGCTATGGGCTTCTCTGCAAGAACATGCTTGCCGGCCGCCAGAGCAGCCTCGATGTACTCTGTCTGCGAAGTGATCGGCAATGCAATGATGACCGCATCAATGTCTTCTCTCAGCAGCAGGTCATAAAAGGACTTCCCAGACCCTGAATCACTCGAGTATAGGTCTATCGCGATGCCATCAGGGGCTAGATTGGCGGTTTCCTGCGCGGATTTGAGGGTTCGCGAGAAGATTGCCTTCAGGCACAAAGCATCACACTTTAAAACAGCAGGCTGACGGAAATTCGTCAGCAGAAGTAAAAGTTGAACCAAGGGCGCCATTTTTCTTGGGACCTCCCGCTTACCAGGTGTTCAGTCTTGATAAAGATGCCGCTGCCGATGAGGCCAACGCCGACCGGAGCCATGGCAGATAAGAGTGCGTCTATAAGATACGTGATGGCGGGATGGCGGGATGGCTGGATGAGGACAACGGAGTGATTGTTTTTGACGAAATTACCAACACTGTATTTTGCATGAGAGTATTTATCCAGAACCCTATCCTTGACGTAATAATTATGCTAAGACTGGGCACTTGGGTACTACATTAGTGATTCATTCAACCACCAACCCACCGTCATGGTAGCACATCTGCTGATTTTGGGGAGCAAAAGGAGCCAGGTGCAGGTAGGTGTGGGGAAGTCTGCGTGTAAGTACGGAGTAGAATACTAGAGATTGGACCGATGTGCCTGTGTCAAAACAAAACTTGCGACCTGGCCACGCCACAGTAATAATAAATGTTTGTTCAGAACTCCTCATACCGTGCAACTGTTTGCCTGCCGGCTCTTTATGGTGGGGACACGTCACTGCCATGCCAGACGAGAGATATGTGGTCGACTAGACGAGACCTCGAAATTCAAGTTGCCAGTGCTTTGGTAGAATATTGCCAGCATCGTCTTCTCTCTTCAGAAATCTGAGGCCTCGTAGCTTCTGCAATATTGAATAGCGTCATTCTCTCTTTTCGGCAACGCTTCGATATGTAGGCGCTGCTCAGGAGAACTGTTGCCGGGAGCATGGCAAGCATGTCGCCAGCATTTCATATAAAACTGGAACGAACTGTGGGCGGGTGGTGCTAGGCGTTTGGTCATCTATTCATGAAACTTGCTCGCAGCTCTCATTTCGGCGGTCGCTTCTTGGCGAGATCGGTGGGCTTTCCGTGGAATTGATTCTTTAATTCATCCACAAAGTGTTTAAAAAAGGTTTGTCTCTTTGTCCTCAACTGAGGATCGGCTGGGATTTATCAGTATTTTCCATTCACTCATTGCTGCGAATTATGTTTTTGGGGCCTATCTACCTGTAGCTTCACCCGGAGCAAGGGGTTCGTGCGGATTGCGACCGTATCTACGTTCGTGGATGGTTCGATGGATGCGACCGACAGCGCGATGGAAGCTTGGTTGGCGAAGAATCTGCGATATAGTCGTTAGCAAGATGTTGTTTTCGCCGTAAGCAGATGCAAAGATCCTGACTGCTTCGATTATCCGATCCTAAAACTAGGGTTAGCGATGTGCTCACGCACCCAGAAGCGAAGATTATACCTCGAAGGCGTGGATCAAGCGAAGCGCCAACAAGAAGGGAGACATGTGGCAACTTGGGTTGTCAGGATTCTTGCAACAACTCGCAACGGATTGCAGCGACACAGGCTAGTGCTGGGGTCGGTACCAAGTCGAGGTTTTGGTGGTGGGCGCCTGAGGTGAAAGGAATAAACGACGAGTCGGAGCTTGAAACGTAGAAGCCCCGACTTCAAACTTTTTTGCCACAGCGGCAAGACCAGCGGCAAGACCAGCGGCTCTCCGTTCACAGCTCACAGCTCACGCCAACAGTCAACGCACCAACATTTCTCTTGCAACGTTTCGGTAAATGTTCAACAGATTCGATGTGTGTGAATGCGTTCCAGTTTAGGATTTCTCATGCAAAGCTGTGCGAACACCAGCTATATCTATATTTCAAAAAGGCCAGCAATGGATATTGCGCTGGAGTTAAAAGGATTCAGGAGACACCAACGATCGACACTTTGCATTTAAACTACATAATCCTAACCATCCTTGACCTCCACATTTTCGATAAAATCCAATTCATAATTAATCATCTAATTATCTAATTTCTCAGTCGATTGTGCTTTTGCTCAACCAGTATGGGTGTGTTCTCCCGGGCTCTCATAAAATCATCCAGATATGTGGCTTTGTAATCCTCCTGTTCTTAATGTGCCATCAGTCTTTAAATGCCAGCGTGCTTGCTAATGAACGGAGCGAGATAATCCATCTTGCCCAATGGAACACCTTCCTTGCGCATAATGTTGTAGGCGGTAGAAATGTGGAAGAACAAATTTGGGATGATATATCCACTCAGATAGTGGCGGATCAGCAACTTGGCCTCCTTGTTAGGACCCAGGCCAATGGTAACGGTTTCATCGACACGTTTGTTGATTGTGTCCTTGTCGGCTTTGGCCAAAACGCCCTGGACCTGCTGGATGCGCTGGAAAAACTCGTCAAAGGTCTTGAGGTTGTTCTCCAGAGAGAGGGGCTCGGTGCCAGACGTGCGGGCAACGAGCTTCTGGATTAGGTCTGTGGTGAAATGGACCTGGAAAGAAAGAGGGAGCATGTCCTCGAATATGCGAGCTTCGGGAAGAGAAGCGGCATTTGGGGCTTCAGAACCCTTCTTGAGAATAGACTGGAGGGCGTCAAGGGCTTCCTTGGCCAGAGGGATGGAGGCGTCGTAGAAGGTGTAAGTAGACATGGTGGTGGTGTTCTTTTTGAATGAGACAGTGAGAGTTCTGCAGGTGGACGTATGGTTATGGGGTGAGGAGCTGGACTGCGTGCTGTTGGGAGACCGGATGGTAGACCGGGTGGTAGACACCCATTTATATCAAGCCAAAGACCAGCGAGCTGCTAATTCCCCTCTAGATCGTAGCTTCCCGCTTGAAAGCCAGCCACAGTCGTTCCTGCCCCATCTTACTGTCCCGCAAGCCGCCCCTCCCCACCTTAAACCCTACCTCATTTGTCATCCACCTAACGTAGCATGTAGCTCGCATTTGTCATCCAATTTTCTTTTTATGTTACTAATACATCTATTCCACACATTCCACACATTCCACACACCCCAGATGCTTACACTCTAGAATCTCGTCGAATTCTGCGGCTCCTGGTTCTGTTCCAACGGCGAGCTTCCCTAGTCTCACGAGGTGGGGTTTCAGACGTGTGTGGGTTACATTGGGACATTGAACTCCGCACATGGAGGGATCTAGCAATGAATAGACTCGATGAGCTTCTCACCGCAGATCGATCATCTCCATGATGACAAACCGGAAAGGGATTCCTAATTTCTGCCTTTTACCCCTGCCAGCTGAACAGTTCTCGATTAAGCTGGCATATGGATTTAGTCACGACAAGACGACTGGCGTAAATGCCGTGGATTCTGACTAGGCTTGTGGCTCGTTATGCAACCATATGGCCCTCATATTGACTTCATGAACTGAAGTGATATCTATTGCGCTGACCTGGAAGGCTTTAGAGTGTCTCACTCGTTTTTAAAAAATCACAGGGCTAACAAGGGTGAAAGTTCGCTGTACAAACAAACTCTACTAGCTTACAAATACCAGCGGTCGCAATGGGGCCAAATATCAACGAACAGAGGAGCCAGCATAGGGTTGCGATCTCAGCCCTTGTCGGCTAGCAAGGGCTGACGTGTTGCAAATGGAACAAATCTTGAGCAGAAGACGATGTGAATCATTCAAGGCGGAAATCGACGGCAATACCAAGTGACCAATTCTCGTTTAGTGCTAGCCTGTGCACGATTGGGCCGTCCACGTCCACGTCCAACCTTGGATTCAGTTCAGCCCCATGACAGGAGGGAAGCAGCTAGAATCCCAATACTGCATTTGCCCGGCCAACCACCTCTCTCTCTCCCGGCAGAGGACTTTCTCGCAACTGGATTCTTTCGAGACCAAATGCCTGGCGCCCAACTTCATTAGTCCATCCCCGCAACATGTCTTCCGTCGGTCGACCGACGTGCCGGGATTCGCCTTCGCCCCCAGGAAAGTCGGGTCCCGGTGTGCCTCGGCGAAAGGCCTCCCTCTGACGAGCAAGATATGTCGCATTGATGTCGGTAACGGGGCACACGGGCATGTACAACACGCTAGAGTCGCCTAGCCCTTGGTGGACCTTGTCAACCGAATGGATGGCTGTCAAAGGCGGGGACGTGATGTCAGAAAGAGTTGATAACGCATGCTGACTTTTTTCCATCGTATGTATGGCAGGGTTAAAAGGGGGGGGGGGGCAAACTTACTGTCGCAGTGCCAGGCAACAAAATCCCCCGGTGCGATCTTGGGCACATGAACCATCGTCTTCTCCAGCTCGAGATGAGGGTGCAACTCGTCCGTGAGCTCCTGTCCATGCCCTGGGGAAGCACCTTGCAACTCGCTCGTCATGTCCGCCTCCCCAGTGAATCTCCAATTACTCTCATCAAGAAACCCATCGTCTTTTTTCTCGCTGATGGAACTGAAGAACGGGCGCAACAAGACATAGGCCGTCGCCAGGCGCATCAAGGGGTTCACTAGCAAAGTTCCCTCGCGAGGCCCAGAATGACTCATGCTCATCCAGCCCTGCCACATCCTGAACATGGAGCAGGCACCTAAGCCGTCGTACAGGTTGTTCACCGCATCGACTCGACCGCTGGCGTCCCAGGGATCGTACTTCTCCCAGTTTCCTTCCAGAATCTTGTCATATACGCTGCCCTTGCCGTACCCGTTGCGCTCCCACCTCTCCACACTGCCACCATCGATGTGCGGCCCTAGGGAGAACAGAGCATCGCCAGGCTGTCGGATTCGCAGTCGATCAGCGTACGTGAGCGGGTTCTGAAGGGAGATTTGCGCGCTTCGTGACGAAGTATGCCACAGAAGCGACATGAGACCATGGTGTACTCGAAGCAGGGACGGATGAGAACGAGCCTTGAGCTGAGGTGCGGACCAGTATAGCTCGTACACCTGCGGGTTGTCGGCTGGGAACGCTGTACAACATAGTTCTTAACAATCCTGCCCGCCTTCCCAGAAAAACTAGTTTTTGTTGGTCTCTACACTCACCTCTTGTCCAAGGATTCTTCCTCACGTACTCCTCCACCTCCACCTTGTACAATCTCGCCTCCACTTCAGGCACCACGCCTCTGACCACGATCGCGCCCCGTTTCCTGACTTCATCCTTCACCGCAACGCATCCGGCATCCAAGTCCGCAAAGTCTACCTGCGGAATGATATCCGAGCTCTTTGCCGCGATGATCTCATTCTCTTTCCTCAGCTGCCGTAGCAATCTCGTCCAGCTGTCCACAATCTGCTTCTCACGACCACGAACCAAGTCGCACTTCAGCTGCCTGAAGCGGTCTGGCAGGGCATCCCTCTTGGCTCCGGAGAGAGAAACGAAGGCGTCAGAGATGTCGCCTTCTTTCTTGGCGGCAGCGGCCGTAGACGCGGCTCTCCCAAGGGTGAGCGCCCGGGATATCTTGGCTAGAGATGGTCGCAGCATGATGCCCTGAAGTACGTGAACAACCAGCAATCAAACAGCAATGTCAATAAATCGAAATGAAAGCTGATTTAGAAATGCGCATTCCTGATCAGAAAACCCGGTTTACTGGGACAGCTCTTGTGCGACGGCGTCGTCGTTTCTAATATAAAGTGTAAATGACGCGGAATTTCCGTTTTGGGACGTCCGCAGTCGCCAGCCATCATCTCAGCATCATAAGACCGCCAAGCGGTAGCACAACATCTCCTGCAATACTGCCCAAAAACAACCTCGTTCAAGCATAAAAAGGCAGTGGGTACGTTTGTTAACGATGCCTTCACCCACATCAACTTCAACCGCCCGTACTTCTCAGGACCCCCCTTTCCCATGTCGACGAAGCCAGATCACTCTGCGGACCAAATGTCTCACCAGCGCATCAAGGTATCCTTCCCCAAGCTCGCCAGGCTCATAGACCATTCCCTCCTCAACGCAAACCTCACAGACACAGAGCTCGTAGTCGGCCTCACCTAAGCGCTACTCGGTAGCAG
This sequence comes from Atkinsonella texensis, assembly GCA_001008035.1. Lineage (NCBI taxonomy): Eukaryota > Fungi > Ascomycota > Sordariomycetes > Hypocreales > Clavicipitaceae > Atkinsonella > Atkinsonella texensis. The sequence continues at coordinate 207,171 of KQ061730.1, read as the reverse complement.
CAGTCTGCGTGAAGCCCTACGCCGTCCACGTGGCCAAGCAAATCCTCGCTGGCCCCCCGTCAGACTATGCTCCGTCGTAGGCTTCCCCCACGGCAGCTCCACCACGCACATCAAGCTCACAGAGGCAATAGAGGCCGTGATGTCGGGTACCTCGGAGATAGACATGGTCGTCAACGTCGGTCAAGTCCTCAGCGGAGCGTGGCACTACGTCGAGCGCGAGATAAACACCTTGAAGGTGGTCACGGAGCGCGGCGGCATCCTAAAGGTGACTTTTGAAAACGGCTACCTCGATCCCGGGCACGTCGTCCGCCTCTGCGAGATCTGCACCGCTCTGCGCGTCGCGTTAGTCAGCACGAGCACGGGTGCGGGTTCGTCGGGCGGGCGGGCGGAACGTACCTCAACAAGGGCACCTGGACGGAATACACCACGCTGATGAGGCAGTGCGCTGGGCCGGGAGTGCAGGTCAAGGCGGCGGCGGGTGTGACATGCCTATCTGACGTCATAACCCTTATGATGGCGGGGGTCACGAGGATCGGCGTGATTAACACGGAGGCGGTTTTCAAGGAGGCGAGGGCGGACGGGATTGGGGAGTTTGACGTTGAGATTGTGGTTTAGGCTCAGCCTGGGATATAAAGGAGGGAGTGCGAATTAGCCGCGAGATATTTTCTACAGTTAGAGACGTAAGTCGAGGTTCACAGGATAACTTGGTTCTGATCGCTGGGCCAGGAGCGATGGGCATCTATGACTTTAAATGGCTCTGATCTCTAGACCAGGAGTAATAGGCACATATGGCTTATGATATCGAATGACGGGCATCTATGACTTATCAACTGGTTCTGATTTCTGGACTAGGAGGGATAGGCATCTATAACTCATCAAATGGTTCTGATCTCTAGACCAGGAGTAATAGGCACATATGGCTTATGATATCGAATGACAACACAATGTCAATCACGCCGGAACGCCATCACCAATGGCTGCAGAAACGATCAAAGTTCAAGGGTCCCTTTCGCCCCAAAGCATGCGCAAGTCGTACCGTCGTCAGCGTTTGATTCAATTCACTAGCATGATGCGCGACTCTCGGCACCAGTACTACCTAACCCGTCAAAGTGTCCCATCTACAATAAGATACTGCTTCCATCATTCAGACGGCTGCTAATTCAAGCTCAGGACATTCTACTATGCACTAACAAGATGAACTCAGTTCGACATATCTGACTGGTTCTCTAGCGCTGACGCGCCAAAATATGCTTTGCTTCGCAAGGGCATCTCATCTTGAAAGTGATCGATCATGTGTCCCCGTTGCGGAGATGAAACAGACGACACAAACTACTCGGTGTCTCTGTGTGTCCTCCTCATTCTATCTCTCAGATCTCTATTCTCCAACTCAAGACCTCCAAGCCGCTGCCGCGCAACTTGTCGGTCTTGGTTACGGCCTTCGCGTTCCATTTTTAGCTTATACTCCAGGTCGCGAAGACGTAAGAGCCAACGGTTGTCATTGTTGCTGGAATCACTACCCTCATGGTTGGCCAAAGCCAACTCCATGCCAGTAAAGTTCCCTGATGATGGCCTTGGTATACCGGAGGTGTTGGCTCGCGAAGTCCCCGACCGGCTGCTCCTGCCATGACCCGAGTGGGGAGCTTGAGTCTTATTACGATCTCCTGGTCCACGAGGGATGCCAGGCGATGGAGACCCTCCGCTAGAGGCGCCTCGGCTCAGCGGCAAGGTGTGCTCAGAATTGGATTGTGCCGCCCGACTACGAACATCGTTAGCGGTTCGAAGGGTTGCATTCTCCACCTTCAGTTGCCGGTATGCATCCTCGAGTCGAAGCATACGATTGTGCAGCATGTCTTGTGGTGCCAGTGTGCCCGCGGCCACCGAGTTGCGGAACATGGTCTCTAGACGGTCGAGTTTCTTTGTCCGCACTTCCAGGTTGTTTTCGAGGGTCTGATACTCCTTGTGTAAGTCACGCTCAACGGAGTGAATTTTGGTGTACAAGTTCTGAAACATCGTCTCAATCGTCTTGACAGCGGCGAAGAGGTTCTTTGAAAAGCCCGGTAACCGACTTCCAATGACCTCGACAGATGGAACCACTTGTCGATCGACGAGCGCGTTGTTGTTGAGCCATTCACGGCCACAGAGGATACTGAGCCTCTGCCACAGTTTGAGGAGAAGCTCATTCCTCTCGGCCAGCTGCTCCCGGGCGGTTTGTTCGAGCTGCGCCAGCTTTCTTCGGTCTTGGCCTCTTGTGCTCTCCAGCTCCGCGATTCGAACGTCTTGGGTGCTGGCTGTTTGCGTGAGATGCTGGTGAGTTCTTTGGAACGTGTCGAACTGGGCCTTCGTATTTCGGTGTGCAAGCCGTTCTTTCTCCAGAAGCTCAGTGACCTTGCGGCTTTCGAGGCCGTGGGATTCCAGCAGCGCGTCCCTCTGCTTGATAATGCGTTCTTTCTCGGCCAGGGCTGCCTTACAAGTGTCGAGCTCACGCACTGTATTCTCCAGTTCGCGTTGCATCTTAGCAATGGACTAGCGAGAAGAACACTATTGTTAGCCACAAACCATGGATCGAAAGATAGAATCAAATTATACACACCTTGAGAAGTGAGGAGCGTGTGCCATTCAGATCACCCAGAGCCTCTCGAAGATTATTCTCGAGCTCAATTAGCCTCTCTTTCCACTCCGTAGCCTCGACTTCGCGAGAAGACAGGCTCTTACGCAGTCTTCTTACTTCGTCCTTGGCACTTGTGGCTTCACGATTTAGTTCATTAACAACCTGCTGAACTTCTTCCTTCTCCTTATCTGCAACAATCTCCCGCTGCACACGCTCCTGCTGGAGTCGATTGTCCAGCTCCCTGACACGCTCCTTCTCTTCTCGGAGACTCTGTTCCACATTTGCAATGGCAGCCTCCAGATCTCCGATGCGGATCTTGTCGGCTTCTTGCTCTTCCCTCAGGAAGGCAATCTCTCCTTGCGATGATTCTTGCTGTATTGAGAATCGCTGGTTCTTTTCGTTTGCTTCCATGAGCTTCTGTTCCAGGTCCTCAAGTTCCTTGTTGGACGAGTTCAGTTCTACTTCTAGCTGCTTGATGCGACGAAGCTTGCTATCTTGCTCATCTTCGAGGCGCACAAGAGCCTCGCTCATCTTCCGCATCTCTTCCTGCAAGGCGTCAAAGTTTTCTGAGCGATCCCTCAAGTCTACCTGCATGCGTTGAATTTCTTCATTGCGAAGGTCAGCTTCGGCCTCGAGCGCATCAATCTCGTCCTGCGCTTCACGGCGCAACGCCTCGAATTCGTTCTCCATATCACCCTGTTCTCGGATGGCTTCGTCACGTTCGGCCTGGAGTGCAACAAGATCGTTCATGGCAGTGTCAAGGTCTTCCTGGACTGCCAAGGCGTTCTCCTCAGCTTGCCGTTTGCCCTCAACTGCCACCTCGAAATCCTCCATGCAAGACTCAAGTTCTCTTTGGAGTTCTTGGTTCTGTAGTTTGACTTGGCTGATCTTGTCTCTTAGTTCCGCCAAATTGTTCTCGAGCTCCTCACGCTCAGCCTCTTCCTCGGCTAGTGTTCGCCCAGTTCGTCCACTGCCGCGGGAGTGAGATCTTTCATGACCGCCAGCACGAGACGCTGAGCGCTCAAATATACTGTCTGTGGTGGAAGGTGCGGGACCGCCGCGTCGCTGAGACATCTTGAGGTCTTCGATCTCTTGGTAGAGTCTTTCTTTTTCGCGATTTCTCGAGGTAAGCATGGATGTCTGTGCGCCAACCTCTCGTCTCAGTTCGGCATTCTCGTGACGGAGCTGCTCACTCTCCTGGCGCAATTGGTCGACGAGAGTGCTAGCAACGCTAAAATTGGCATTCGAATGCTCGGCATCGCCTGACAAGCCGGACATGGGGCGGTGGAGCGTGAAAGCGCCTTCTCGTCCCTTCTTGGAAATATTGTAAATGTTGGTGGTGTGCTGCAGACTGCTCTGGCCTGAGAATTCCTTTTTGAGTTTGAATAACTCGTCTCGTAGCTTTCGATTGTCTTCATCAGCTTGCTCGCGACGGGCCGTTTCTTGCTCGAGCAGGTCTTTCCAGACCTCGGATTCCTCTTGCTGCTCCAGGCTGTCTCCAGTACGTTCACTTAGTGTTTTGACAATTTCAGCCAGGCGTCTCTTTTCTGATTCACGGCTCAAGCTCTTGCTCCGCAGTTTTTCGATCTCACTCGCGTATTCTTCTACTCTTTCGCGCAGGAAAATGAGTTCTTGTTCTCTTTCGTAAGCTTCCTCGTCGGACATTTTTACCGTATGCTCGTTCGAGGAGCTGGTTCCAGGTCGTTGTTCGTCATCCCTTGCTTGCTTCTCAAGCTCCTTTACTCGTTTCCTGAGCACTTTGTTGTCGCGTTGCAAGACAGCTAAACTAGTCTTGAGCTCAACATTCTCGGATATCATCTCCTTGATGCCCTCTTCAGACAATTTGTCTAAACGGTCACTGAGAAACATGACCTTCAACTTGAGGTCGAAATTCTCCTTTGACAGTCGCTCAATCGTGCTGCTTTGTTCTTTGAGTGTGAGGTTCTTTCCGGGCTTTGTCACAGTGCCTGAGCCTATAGTGTGGTATGAAGGTTGCCGTGGCGTTTGCAGTCCGTTCCTAAACTTGTACTCCTTCGCCAATGATTCGGGGACCTGCACATTTTTGACATGTTGGGCTAGAACTGTGTCTGTCGGTGCAGTGGCATTCAGGCTCTCTCGTGACGCTTTCGGCGTTTTCATGGGATCATTATGGCCAGGTGGCACGGGACTAGGACTGGATAACTCCGGCAACGGTTCCAGATGATGGCTAGGCATTTCGTTATAATCCTCGGCTCCAAAACCTGACACCATGCTACCGATGCTGATTGACCGCTTGAAGGGATTGCTTGTAGATCTCGGTATCCCCAGCGCAGGTACGGCACCTCCAGTCTGCAAAGCATAATCAACCCCCAGGCCAATCGTTGTCTCGCTACCGTCTTGTGATTCGGGGTTAGTAATGAAGGACGAGGTTGAGGATCGTTGGCTTGCTATTCGACTTCGAAGATATTTTGACCTCTTGCCAATTCGCAAAGAGCCACCAGGTGTGCATCCAGCATCGAGTCGGTCCGACATATTTTGCGACTGCAAGAAAGGGTCGTCTGCGCTGGAATGGAAGGAGTGATCAACATCGTTGGTAAAATCAGAGTCATCGGCTGCGGCTGCGGCTGCGGCTGTGTCAGCATCATGGCCTCCTGTGGTACTAGCCATGCTGACGGCTCTTGATATAGTTCGTGCAACAGTTGCAACAGTAGGGGACGAGTCAAGATTCTCCAGGCTCGACGTCGTATCCCCTTGATTAGCTCCATGATGATCTCCCGCCTGCTGCGAGGTTTGGCTCTGGGATTGACCTGGAGTGTTTGTAGAATCACCGGCGGTGCTATTTTCTTGAGTTGGTCTCGTGGGAATGGGAGAAAGTGCCGGCAGGAAGCTAGATTCGACGTCCTTTAGATGCTCACGGACTGCTTCTTCGGTGATGGTCTCATCGTGGGCCCTGCTGTTGTCGATCGTCGCGGCTTCGATGTAGCTGCTCTCGATTGCGGAAGGGCCAATGGTGCTCTCAGAAGTGGTCGATGCTCCCATGGGTGGGAGCAATTTCAATATGGAGTCGTCTGGCTGCGCATTTGACGTCTCGTCGGCGCCAGCTGGCGCATCGTGGGCATCTTCCAACTTGGCCATGATCAATAAATGGCTGCTGCTACTTGGCAGGCGAACACGCTCTGCCCAACGAAATCTTGCACGCAGAGATGACAAGACGAGAAGCGGCTTGCCCTCAGGTCAGGCGCATCTTGAGGGGTGTCGGGTACAATTGTGCTTGGGAGCTCGACGCAAGCACTTGGTAGATGGTCCGACTCAAAGATGGGAGATGCTGCTCGCAAGTGGATACCCGTTCCTGGAGGATGGGTTGGGAAGAGGGCGCGCTTAGATTTGGCATGAAACACGGTAGATGAGCGCGGAGATGCATGTATGCTGCTCTCGGGGCTGAGACGACGAAAAGAAAAAGTCAGGAGAGAGGAAATAATAGGAACAGCCCTTGGATGCTTTCTTGGTATTAAAACGCGAATACTGCTTGCAAGTCGTTTTGACGTATTTGGTTAAATGAAACTTTGGATGCGACTCGGGCCGGCGAGCGAGCAGGCCAGGCATGGGATGAATGAATGCATGACAAGGGCAGCAGAGCAGGCTTTGGAGACCCACATTATAGCTGTTTGAGGAAGGGGTGGGTAAACGCAACCAATTAGAGAGACTTTGCCCGGACCAAGCAGCGCTGGACAGAGGCCCATACGGTGTGAATAGGACAAATTTTCGCACGATATACTTTGGACCACGGGTTCTGGGGCCGCTGGTGTCTTAGCGGATAAAGCCTGAATCACAAACATTGGAGGCAAAAAACCGGGCGCGATGCAGTGCAATCTTTTTTATTGTAATCTACAGAGTATGACAGAGACGGTGGGATTCTTTAGTATCCCCCGCCGAGAGAATGACATAGATACATATGGTCTGTGCAGATGAGAGATGAGCCGTAATGCGACCAGACCCCCTCCTTCCTTCGCCCTTCGTCCTTCTTCATCATTTAGGGAAGGAGCTTGGGTCACAATCGCGGCAACCAAGCCTCGAGCATCGCACGGTTACGGTTGTACGAGAAAAAGAGCCGGATAGGGAGTGGCTCTTGCGCACAAGCATCAATGCAATACGGCCCTTGTTTTTAATTTGCAGAGAAGGGTGGCTGTGCTATCTATAAATGTGAGTGACAAGTACGATAAAAGCACTCCGTACTAGGTAGGTGACTTTAATCTTACCATTCCTCACGTAAATCAGCTCAAAGTATCAGGAATGTCTTAGAATATCCTAGACAGTATCTATCTGGCCTAAAACATCCCTGCAACGAAGATTTGTAGACAATTCAAGGATATTCCCCCATAATAACACGGAGTATTGTGCCGAGTATGTATAATCAATTTCCCAGGGAGGACAGTGCGCAGACTTCTCCAGGTCCCGCGCACACGTTCAAGCAGGGATCATGAGCCGTCTCCGCTTTCTCGTTGATCATCTGCGAGCGGGAAGAATCCTTTGCTCCCAATGAACTTTGAAAACCCGTCAAGCTTGGGGGGGTTTGGGACTTGATGGTTTCCCGCTCTGGGATTTCGAACGGAGTTCCAGTTCCTGGCCGGTGCCATGTCAATCAATCAGATGTATTTGGTATCATGTCTAGATAAGATCCGCTACGTCTAGAACTACCTGCTTCATGTTCATGTCCAAACACTAGACCGCGCTTCACCATTTGATTGGGAACAAGCAAGGATGAGGGCCGGAAAACTCGACTCCATCTTGCTCATGGCGGCTCTGATGTCGCTCCTCTGCGCGGAAGGAGGAGAGATGAGTAGGCTATCTGAACACCTACTAGTTGGAGTATTTGGGGTCGATTGGCTTGCTACGTGGCAAACCAAGTATGTTAGCAGGTGCTTCATAACGTTGCGACGTATGATTACTCACCCAGCGTACTTCTCGTAAGCACTGCGAGCGCCGTCTGTAATCTTTTCCTGGTTGTCGCGGCTGATGTTGAGGCCGGCCTTCTTGTTCAAAAGATCGAAAGCTGTTAGAACCACGATGAGATTAGTATAGGTCAATGCGTATGTATATTTATAGGTGTTTTGATGGATACGTGGGATGTGCTCACCCTTGTCACCATAGTCGTCCTGGCCGCCGCCGCCGCCGCTCTGTTGATTCTGGTTTTGGTTGTTGTTGCCACCCTGGTCCTGTTTCTGGTCCTGTTTCTGGTTGTCACCACCCTGGTCCTGTTTCTGAGCCTGTTCCTGGTTGTTGCTATCGCCGCCTGAAGTTGCGGCGGCGGCCTTCTTGAGGAGATCCATTCTATATTATTGGGCTTATTAGTCAAGACAAGCAAGTTTCCTTTTGGATAACAGGTAACAACAGATCTGCATGTAAAATGAACGGCATGTGAACAAGAAGATTTGCACCGGGCCACAACTCAGGGCTCCCGGCTTTATATAGAGAACATGGCCACGTCTCATTAACTCAATCGCTAGTCTCTGTACGGATATCCCACAACCTCACCCGTTCTCTCTGATCGAGATGCGGTCCAGGTGGCCCAGTCTAACGCCCTTAGACAAGTCCTTAATCCAGCCTCTGCGGAACATGGCGTCGATTCACCCAGGCAGAGTTTAAAAGCCCCTCGTCGA
>KQ061730.1:175282-192439 GCA_001008035.1 Atkinsonella texensis | reverse complement strand
AAACGCCGCCAAATGGAGGGGTAGCACGATGATGTAGTGATCAGCAGAGGAGGATGCGCTAGGGTCGGGATGCAAAGCAAGCTGCCACTAGCTGACAGCTGCAAGAGACAAAAGTCGGGCATTCGCTTTCAGCGGCATACCTGTCCCTTGGAGAAGCCCACGGCGACGACGCCAAGGTCTTGGGGGTTGGAGAGAAACCGGCTTTCGATCATATCTGTGTTCATTGTGTCGGGATGTGACGCCTCACGAAAGTCGTTTTTTTATCTTTTGATTTCCCCCTCTTATTTTTCTTTTCCCCTTTGCTATTTTGTATGTTTCCTTACTAAAAGAAAGAACGAAGAAAAAAAACCGTCCAACCTAGGCGAAAAGCTAGATAGCGCGGGGCAGAGGCAGAGGCAGAGGCAGACAGATAAGGAACTGCACGGATCAGAGGAAAGGAGGAGAATGAAGTTATCAGGAATAAAAACGGCAAAGTTGGAAGGAAAATCTGGCAGGATAAATATCATCAGCAGGAATGGAAAATCAAAGTGGGATCAATAAAGGGGGGGGGCGTGTGTGGATGGTTTTCTGATCAGGAGGGCATGCGTGAAATGGAGACGATTCTTTTTGGTCTCGTCTGGAGGGCCATTTATTTGCTCGCGTCGACTCAAAGGTTGCGTAGACTAAGGAAAGCGTTTGGCGAGACTCGGCGAGACTTGGCAAGGCTAACTAACTGCCTGGTACTTGAGAATCAGCTATACTACTAAGTGCAGGTAATCAATCAGAGGATCGTGGCTGATTGGTGGGGGTCACATTTGGCTCAGCACGCGCTCGTGGACGAGACGACGAGGGAAAATACGAAACGGCTTCAGCCGGCAATTCCTGGAAGCAATTGCGGACCAAGATCCTGTAGACCGGAGCCACTGTCTGTCTGGCCTGTTATCAAAACCATCCATTACCCCATCGTCCATTATTCATTGTTCATCGTCTTATCGTTCGTCGTCCATCGTCCATCGTTTGTCGACCATCGTCTATCGTCCATCGTCCATCGTCCATCGTCCATCGTCCATCGTCCATCGTCCATCGTCCATCGTCCATCGTCCATCGTCCATCGTCCATCGTCCATCGTCCCTTCCTCCACATCCAACCCACCGCACCGACCGGGATGGCATTGACATCATGGGCTCTGTGGCTCCGCTGGAGACTGGGGCGGCAATGGGGGCCCTTCCCTTCCAGTCCACTGTGCTCCGTTGCACCAGAAACGTGGACCTGCGTCGTCAGTCGTCACTACATGCTGCTGATATAATTGTAGGCCTCGTGGCTGGCTGGCTGTCATTCATGAATGCCGTCCCGTCCGGCTTGTTGTTGGGATGCAAAGCACCATAGCACAAAACGTGTGGTGGAGATTTAATCAGGCAACTAACACCACTTTCCTCGCCCGGAGAATTCACCCTTCCCCGGTCTTGAGGGTCTGGTCAGTGGTGTCAGAGGTCGCACAGACGTGCAGTTTGAGATGGTAAGATTACAACACGCATTGGTAGATGCAGAAATATTCTGACCCCCAAAACGCCAAAAACAGTTTGACGCGCATCTGTCTGCTATCTGCTATCTGCTATCTGCTATTTGCTATCCGCTATCCGCTATCCGCTATCCGCTATCCGCTATCCGCTATCCGCTATCTTCTATCTGCTATCCGCTATCCTGTCATCCGTCATCCGCCGCCCCTCCATCTTCGATTTCCACAATCCTCGTCGTCGTACGACGTACCGTACGAATTACTAGTTCTCTAGTTCTGGCAAATTTTGTTCCCTCAACGCTATTTCGTCTTCCTTAGAAAGTACGGAGTACATACCGCAGCAACATGTTTCGCGGTCTCGACGTTCGGGATCCATGTACCATGTACCCCGTACACCCGGAGACTGCCGGCCTGGCCGCATCCGCAGATGTGATCAGGAAGGATCCCGGTGATATTACGTCAATTAACCAAGTTCAGCCCCTTCTCGTGTCCTGTGTTCTCATGCACGTCTCGGTCAGTAGTGGGTCTGGTCGTCTTGAAAAGTACCAACTTAGCTAAATTCGTCCTCGCCACTTCGGCCTAGCACGTGCGAAATATCGACTCAACCCTACTCAACCCTACCCAAGTACTCCAAAAGGTTAGATAAAGAGCACCATGCATGCGAGGTACCTTGCGCCAGTTCTCTCGCGCGCACAGAGCACCCCTTGCAATACCCGAAATCCTACGCCAGAACCAGAGTCGGCCTGGTAAAGCACTCATCCCACTGCGACCTTCCTGACTGCCATAAGTCCATAAGTTGCCCCCTCGAATCCATAGGCCCAGCATCAGCGTTCGGGTCCATCCCAACCTCGAACAAAGACTGCTTGACAAAATCTTTGTCTGCTGCGATGCCATTCGCTATACCAACGCCCAACACCGTCAGCGACCAACTGAGCGATTCCCTGTTGTCTAAAGTATGCATTGCCTTCTCGAGCATGCGAAGCAGGTGCTTGCTCAATACCCTTCGTAGTGCGTGCCACGTCAACCTGCCGGCATTTGTCAGGCTAGGGAAAAACACGGCTAAATCAATCCAAGACTTCTGGTATTTCCCTAGTGCCAAGGCCCCATACAATGCAACTGATGCTTTGAATATACGTGCGATAGTCGTGATTTCATATGTCTTGGGCAACCCGTAGGATTCGCTCCAATGCTCGGGTACAAAGCTATCAATGTCCGCGAATATTTCCACAATTCTCGACGTCACGTCTGACTGTGAATGGTATCGCTGGTCTCGTAACTCCGTGATGCTCATCATATGTATGAAGAGATCGGTAGGGCAGGGGAACGACGGGTAAAGCGTAGTTGCGTACAACTTGCGTGTTTCCTCTTTGGTAGGATAGAGAGATCCCACCCCCAACTCATGAGACGGGCTTGTTGTATTGGCAACATTGGCAAGACTAAGTGCAAACAAATTAGTTGCTTTGGTTCTTTTCTCCTCACAGCATGCTCACCAAAACCTAGAGATTTTGTCTTACACAATCATGTAGTAGAGCGCCAGTCTGATGGGAGGGAAGAAATCCGAGATCTTTTCGATGCCGCCGCCATGTTTCACAAGAGCTAAGAACCCTTTAACATGATGGCGCCAGCTTATAGACACCATATAGAGCTGCACCAACGTTGTCAGCAACACGATCCTGCCAAGATAACCCCCTTGGGGTTTTATTTTTAAGTACGAGAACAACTTTACCTCAGCGGATACAATATTAGCGATGTTGCGGAGGCCCCATGCGATATTCGACAAGTCGACAGCAACGAGGTGGTGATTCAACGCGCGAATCGCCTCCCCCATGTGTCAATAAAACTCCATTCTTAGAGGTGCGGTCGCCTTATGTTGAGACAATTGAGTTGTTCCACACTCGTCTGTGTGGAGAATAAAGGATATTCGATGGGCAAGCGCAACCATGATTACGGAGTGCTGATGTTCTGGTGGAGGAGAGAACTTCTGCTTCGTGTTCCCGGCAGGATAGTGAAAATCACTGGGAACAATCTGCTTGGCGATGCGACGAGTCAACATGACTCCATCAACTGTAGAAACCAAGTACATGGTGAGTCGATTCAAGGACCAGGACGTGTTGACATGAAGACCATCGAATGGATGGGTTCTCTTACAGTATTGGCACGCCTCGGAGAAATGCCAGCCCTGAGGCAGGAGATCCCGGGTTATTCCCATATCCCGCTCCCGAGGTGATTGTATGGCGCTTGGTCTTGCAACACTCTTCACTCCATACTCAGCTCTGGCGGTGCTTTCCGCTGCTATGCTAAAGCCAGGAACAAGTGACGACGGTGGTCGATATCCCGTAGCTGTCGTGCCATAGTTTACTCCGCTGCATACACGACCAGCCAACGCGCACCTATTGCAAACCGGCCGACTTTCATCACACTTGACATGGCGGGAACTGCTCTCAAGCGATTAGCGGGAAGTTCACCTATCATGGAGTCTCATTTTACAACTCCTGCTCCCTCAAGCCTTGTGATCACAATAACGGGAGGTGCCATGGCTCAAACGACGTCAAGAACGAACCGGCAAGTTGCACATCCTGTTCTGGTCCTCGTACCCCATTTCCTCTTCCGCTGAGCAAATTGCACGACTTGGGTATCGTCATGTTGCGCTGAGGTCGAGGTGCCTATTCGAGCGGACATCTCCGCAAATGATGATATTCTCAAATATCTGGGCCGTGATGGCTCACCCAACTCATTCAAGATTATTCTGCCTCAAGAATATGGATTCCCCGAGCTCATACAACTAAGTGGTTGAGTACGTCTGAAGAACAAAGAGCAAGGCTCGGAAGCGGGAGCGGGAGCGGGAGCAGGAGCAGGAGCAGAAGAAGAAGCAAAATCCGAAAAGAGGCATTCGTGTAGTTTGGAATATCAAGGTGGCACACCTTCACGCCTCCAGTAATGCATTATCCATGGAACCCGTCGCCCGTTGTATTAGGCAGGAACGAATACCTGCCCCGTCGCCGTAAGCAGCTTTGTCAAAGACCAACTCAGCCGCAGCATATTAGTACGCACAAGCGCTGTGCTTGCAATCACAAGGTGCATGTTGCATGCTGTATTGCTCCGACCTGCAGGAAACAACAAAGATTGGCCTGCTCGTCTCCGCTGACGCCAGGGAAGTAATGCCCTCCTTGTCTCGCTTGTCTACAAGTACGTACCAGAAGCCGCCCACGTCTCCACTCCCCCACTTCAGTTAGACGAGCAGCTCCATAGGTACCTACTCAACGGTTGTCGAGAATCTAGACGCCCCACAGTTGTGCTCCCATGGTCCTAGAACCAAGTCGTAGCATATCATTTTAAAAGGAACTCAACCATTCAATCGGGTCTATATCGTCTATAAGAATGCTCAAACTTAATAGACTATCCAATTCACACCATCAGCCGTCTCCGTCCACTCCGAGGAGGCTACATTAAAGTGCCGGCTCCCATGTCTTGTAGACAAAGGTCAAGAATTAAAAGTCATGAGGACACTGAGCAGAGAGGACCAATAACTTCCGCAGGAGCTGACAAAGACGTTTCTACACATGTGCATTACATCACTCGCCTCATCGTGCATCATTCATAACATCTGCAAGCAAAGGAGACGACCCTGACACGAGCAAGCAAGGCCATCAGAAGGACGTATCGGTACTTCGAGTCAAGTAGCCGCAGGAAGGATCGAAACCTTGTTCCAGTGGTCGTCAAATTTCGTATCACGTTGTTCGTCATTAATCGTACTTCATTGTCGTGAGGGGAGTGTCGACGCCAACTCTGGCAATGCCTCCATCCGACGCGCCAAGGCAAGCACACTTTGGGTGTTCTAAGCCGAATCCATTTCCATAATTTCCATCGTCCAATAAGGCAACTCTCTCGCAAATGCATCTGCGTCGCCATAGTCTTCTTCACAAGAGTCTGGCTCCTCGAGTTCATCAATTCGGGGAGCAGGGGGGTCCTGAAACAGAAGGCTGCCGCGATGTGGTCGTTTATGCATTCGCCGTGCACTCGATCCGACTTCATTCACATCAAAAGCCCCCACATCTGAGTCGCCCGAATCGCTGAGTTCGCTATGTGTTCGCTTCCCGAAGCTGCTTGACATGCTCACTCTTCTGATCCGTCTCATCTCCTTTTGTCGTTGCCGGAACAGAGTTTCTTCGTCTACGTCGGGGACGTTGAGCTCGCCCTCCTCATTGTCGGAGGTTTCGTTGCTACAGTTCAGATTTTTGAAATCCCGCACCATGCCTCTGTGGTACTCTTTATGGCGAGACCTGGACCGGCTGCAGCTCGATTCAATTTCTGTGGGGTAAAGAGTTTCGAGCCCTTCACATCCACTATCCATAGGGTCCACGTCCTCAATCACGAAGTCTGCCATCAGATAGCCGCTCAAAGAAGTGGCATGGGCTTGAGATCGGTGGGTCATGTCTTCGGCATCCGATCCAGCTAAAGACATGGACTGCGATGAGGGATCAGCTGATGCTAACCTGAGGCAAGGACGAAGGTAAACCTTTTGATGCCAGGGGCTCCCATCGCCGCCCTGGTGTTTTTCTCCATCCTCATCATGGTCGTCGTCAACGGCGGCGGCGGCGGCGGCTTCATCGTCACCGTTGTCGCCATCACCATCTCCGGCACTTGCATCGTCGGACGAGCTCGCACCGGATAAGTCATTGACAAGGGCAGAGACTGAGGACTCGTCGCCAATTTCTTCCTCGGCGTTCGAAGAAGATGAAGACGATCTCAGGCTCAATTGTTCAGGATTGAGCACTCTCCGCTGATAGCTAAACTGATGGCCATTGCCGACAGGCTTGATGTTAGGGTCCTGGGCCAATGTGCGGGAAAAGCGATAGAAGTCGCCAGCTTTAGGTGGCTTGCGGACCATATGTGGCGACGTAGTGGGGGTTTCCGGCGGTGACGTTGGCCCGTTTGCTCCCGTTGCGTGTTCGATGTGAAGGTGCTCGCGGGACAATTTCAAACTCGGTGTCAGGGGCAATCGACGCCTGGGATCATTCAGCTTGGCCATTATATCAACCAGCAGATCTAAATTGGTGTATAAAAAACGTATATCGCGTACAAAGGGAACTCTTTGAACTTGGTGGTTTGGCCTACTTTTATTTTATTTCAACCGGCACCATGTAGTGGAAAAAACGTATCTAGGGGCTGGCACTGTTACCAGGTTGTCGTGCAGCGATCCTATCAGAAGGACGGTTGACTGCAGGACTGCAGGTTTGTGGGGTCAAGCGGGATTGTAGTGTCAAGGAAGGGGGAAGGTCAGCACCCGTTGACGAGTCCCGCTTGAGTGTCTGTCTGGAGTCTGTCTGGTGTTGCTGTGACTCGCCAATGCGGCGAGCGAGCGGAGCGGAGCGGGGATATGCGGGCAGCTCAGGGCCGCCAGAGGATAAAAACTGAGGGGAAGTGCCAGATTGCTTGCTTGCTTGCCAACCATCCAGTGCGGCACCGTCAACGACCCAGGGATTTTCGCTAGCCGAGTTGAGAGGAAATCTGACAAAATCGAGGCGGACAGCCTCTTGAGCGTGGGTTGTCTGATGCGGTTGATGATCCGTCCCTGCTCAATGGCGGCGCATCGAACAACGGTCGATCCACTGGTGGTCAAGGCCAGTCAGGGCGTTAGCACCCAAAGGAGAAACCTCCAGCACGGAGAAGAAGAGATGCGGTTTGTTTTGGGTATCATGTTCATGTGCTAGTGAAGTAGGCTTGAAGCTGTTCGTCCTCGAGGCGGGTGCAGGTCAGTTCGCTTAACACCTCGTAGGAAGACTATGGGAGTAGCTTGGGCCAGCTGCTCAACACGATGAGAAAGAGGCAGAGACAGACAGAGGATGGGGAAATGGGAGAGCGGCGAGATGCTAGTCCAGAGGGAGAGAAAGATACAAGGCAGAATGAGGCGGATGGAACAAAACGCTGCGATTGGCAGGTCTGACCAAGAAAAGCAGGCTTAGCAGGATGGGAGTGTCGGAACTCAAGCACAATGATATGTGCTGTGCAGATGGCGTCAATTCCCGAGTTCCAAGTCTAGTCCTCTTGCAGTCGCGTCTCGTCTCAAATGGCGCAGGTATCTGATCGAGCCTATATGAAAACCGAGCACGAGGTAATATGCTGCGCAGCTCAGAGTGCAATCACTGTCGAGGAGATCTGCGGTCCGGTGCTTTATCCGTGTCTCTCAAGAGGCCAGTCTCCGCGTATGCTTATGCTTGCCCTTATTGTGCGTGCTTATTGTGCGTGCTGATGGAGGCCACACATATGACGGGGTTTTGATTGGGGGCACTGGCGTTTATAAATGCAGAACAAGGCGGCGGTGGAGGGAGGGAGGGATGGATGGACACGACACAGGATAGTAGCAGACCACGATCCTGTACCGAGTTGGAGGGTTTGTTTTTTGCTGTGCCCAAAAATGACAATATTTTTCATGAACTGGTGAAAACTTGTCCGAAGCGCTTGTTGATGCGTGCTGCGAATGTGTGGTGTGAGCATTCGGCGGGAAAGGGCATAAACTGGCGCACATGGAACCCAGAGTTCCTTGCTCACGCAAAAACGTACCAACAAACTTCAAAATCCCAATCTGGGTCCAGTCTTGTGCCTGACTGCGTACAACACACGGCAACGGATGTAGTAATAATGAGGTCACTGGCTGTGTACTCACTTTGGAACAACCAAACAACCAAACGTACTTGGGAAGAGATGTCGTGTGGTCAAAGAGAAAAGAGAAGGGAGACGGTGAGAAGAGTAAAGTAAGGAAGAGAGAATCTGGTTTGTGATTCAGCCAAAGATGGCCCGTTGCTCATGACAAAAGAGGATTATCCGCACCGTGTTTCAGGGCACCCAAGGCAATTGGTCTCATTTCCGAGGCTTGCAAATGCGGCCCAAGTCCCACGAGGCTTGTCAGGTACCAAGAGTCTTGACATGTAAATGGCCCAGGTTCCCACCCAGAGTCGTCGTCAACGGTTCTGCTGCTATATAGTATTCTGCTGCGCAAGGGTTTTGTCGAACAAGGAGTGCTGTGCCGGTCCGAGGTGCGGAGCGGCTACTGAGCCGTTATGGCCACAAGCCGGCCACGTCTTCTGCCCGAAGATTCATGCGATGCTTGACGATGTTTGGCACGACAATGAGCTTTGCAGAAAAACTCAACCAAGTTACGCAATAGATTGCTAGCAAGAAGTGCAGTTAATATATGTATATGCTGCTGCTGTTGTCGCTTTTTAGAAGGAGCAACGGTGCATCGATCCCGTGATGGAAAGACCAAACGCGGTACCACCTGCCTACCTTAGGCATGTAACTTGGTGTACGGAGTACATACAGTACCATACAGTACCATACAGTACCATACAGTACCATACAGTACAGTACACACTCACTTCGTGCCCTGGCCGCCAACTATCACGGGTGCTTTCTCTTTTCTAACGCAATAAATTGACTCGCACTATTGGGCCAACGGGATGTCCTGATGTCCTGCATGTGGCTCTGGGTGCCCTGCGCATTACCACCCTGGACCACCTTTGGGCATCAATGCTCCGGCCATGCGCCGTCCGTCACCTTCCGCCGCACGCGGCACCCAACAATTGTCACAACGTGGGGAGACGAAATTTTTTTTTCGTTTTGCGCCCTGTTGCCTGCATGCAGACTCGCGTTTTGACTGGGTTCAGGTGAGATAGGCACGATGGGTTTTTTTTATCCATCTATCCTGCTATGGCCCTGCGGCATCGCTTTGGCTACGAACTGGATCGACCTAATAATAACCGCATGTGCAGGGTTTGGCCAACGAGGAACTGCCGTACGGAGTACGGACAACCGGGTAAAGAAAAAAGAGACATTTATTCATTGTTGGGCTGCAATACTTTTGCACAATGCATGGGTTCAAGAATTATAGCACCTCCCCGGGGGCATAACCCCCGTAGGCCATGGTTCAAAAATTGCACGAATGTCTGGTATTTCGGCACAGCGTGTAAGTTGTCAAGATGATCACCTTGGGTAGCATTCAGACGAAACTCGTAACTGGTAAAAGCCTCACGGATGAACCTTAGCCACGCCTCCATCTCGTCAAAACGGCCGAGGTGCTGGACAACGCATCTGCAGGTGTTCATGAGACTTATTATGAGCCTGATAAGGAAGCGATGGCTTGGAATCCCATTGATTTGAAATTTCTTTCTTAAGAAATAAAAAGTGGGGGAGGGAGAACCATCTACGGCTCGCCAGTACCGTGTGCCTGGGGCACTCTTGTCTTGTATGTCCGTCTCCGTTCAGCCCTTGCATTCAACATGCTTCACGATTGATGCTATGTACCATAAAAAACAAGTCGATAACCAAGGCAAGGATAAGCTTATCAAAGTGCAATGTCATCGTGCAGTCGAATACAATGTCACGCGCCCGCCATTTAATCGAGCCACGGAGGTACCATCCATCACCGCCGTAGGTGGTTGTAAGAGTCATTCGGCTTAGGGTAGGTCCGTTCAAGAGGCGCAGCCAATGGGCCGCTTGATTTTCCGATGTAATCGATGTGTCCATCCATCATCCTCGCGTTTCGTGCTCACTTACTACTTACTACCTGACTTCAATTGCCCGGGATTTGGTCATCTCTCTTCGTCGCATACAAGATCGTGTCATCGCTTTCGTTGCAGTGCTTCCTCCCAAGCCATCGCAATCGGGCTCCTCTCGTAGGCATCCGTTCCATGTGCGCAGCATTGACTGGATGATCACGACACAAAATCATGAATCAGGGACAAACGCAGCAGAGCCAGGGTCAGGCCCAGCCAGGTGCCGGCCAGCAGGCACGGCCGCCACCTATGTATCAGCCAAATCAGATTAGGAGTCTGCCCATGCTGAGCGACGAAGAAAAGAATAAATACGAGACAGGTCTCCGAGGATTGTGGAACAAGGCCAACACCTCACCAGCGAACAGTCCGGATCAAATCGCCGCGCGACAAAAGATCATCGAGTTCTCGAAAATGTTAATAACCAAAATTCAACAACGTCGGCAGCAGGCGCAACAGCAGGCGCAACAAGGCGGACAGGTGCCCGCGCGACCACATTCGGCACAGCAGAACGTTCCTGCGCAATCGGCCGGGACTTCTACCGCCCAGGCACAACAGAAGCCTCAACCTTCTCCGGCATCAAACGCGGCTGCTCAGGTTCAAGCAACTCAAGCTGGTTCCTCAGGTGCCATCTCGCAGAATCAGAAATCTCAAGCCAGCGCCGCCGCAACAGCAGCCGCCCCAGCGGCGCAGCGACCCAAGATCCCGGATAATATAATGCAACATGTGAACAAGACCGTCTTCCGCGCTCCGGCTCAGATAGCGAGCAAAGGCCCAGCCGAAATCACGAGATGGGTGGAAGATATCAAGGAAAGATATGCCCGAGCGGTCTTTACGATGGAAAGTAGCAAAAGTAAGGTCGCAAGCATGGAAAAGATCATCAAGGACCGTGTCAGCGCAGGCAAGCCACTGCAAGACGAAGAAAACCGACAATACACGATGCGGAAAGAACAGCAACTGAAGCTCTATTCGGACGCTCATAAATGGGTCGAGACCGTGATGAAACAGCAGGAAGCCATACAAGCTGCCCAACAACAGTCCGGGTCCGGAGCATCGGCCGCGAGTCAAAACAGTGTTGCCGCAGCATCTTCCGGGGGTCAACAAGGCGGCGCGCCGGCAACGGCAAATTCCACGCAGAATACAGCCCAGGCAGCTATACAAAATGCTACAACGTCTGTCAACGCCGCCGTGGAGGCTGCCAGGAACCAACAACAGCTCGCAGGGGCGAACCGCCCTTCCCCAGCAAACGGAACATCCACCCCTACCCCAACTCTGACCCAAGCACAGACACGACCCGTGCCACAACCTCCACAGCCGCCTCAAGGACCAGTCCAGGTGAAGACTGAGCAGCCGCATCCTCCTCCGCCTCCGAATACAGCTCAGGCACAAGCTGCTGCCGCGAGAATATCAACGCCCCAGTCTAATGCACCCGCAACTGCTGGAGGTCCAACCCGTGCTTTGAGTCATTCCGCAGCGATGACACTCGCAAACCAAAGAGCTGCCAGCACTCCTGGCAGCGCGAGCAGCGCCCCAGCTCCTGGTCAACAGCCGGCTACTTCATCTTCTGTGGCTGGAGGAGCTGTGAATCAAACGGCGGTGCCAGGTGCCGTGCAACCGCAACCGCAACCGCAACCGCAACCGCAACCACAGCAGCAGTCTCAACTACAACAGTCACAGCAGCAGCAAGGTCACCCGCATGCTCATCCAACGCAAACACAAACAGGGTTCCAAGCCAAGATGCCGATTCCTAAACAGCTGCCGGAGAAAGCAACTACTGTCCCCCAAGGTGTGAGTCTTGGGGGAGGTGTCAGCGCTGGTCGCCCAACTATGTCACAGGGCAGTGGCACACTAGGTGGTGTCATGAACCAGCCTCCAATCGCCAGAATACCTGCTTATAGCCATGACGCGGAGGGTGACCATGTCTTGAGCAAGAAGAAGTTGGACGAACTTGTTAGACAAGTTTGTGGAGGAAGTGGAGACTCGCAGGATGGCAATTTTTTGAGTCCTGAAGTAGAAGAAGTGAGTATTCGGATCCAAATCTCGGGATATAATGCAGGAGCTAATGACTCTTTCTCTTTCAGAGCGTCCTGAGCATGGCCGACTCGTTTGTGGACCACGTATTGCATGCTTCTTGCCGCAACGCCAAAGAGCGAGGATCCAAAATTTTGGAAATTAGAGACATACAATTGGTACTCGAGAGAACATACAATATTCGTGTCCCAGGTTACTCGTCGGACGAACTTCGAACGGTGCGCAAGGTGCAGCCATCAGCCGGCTGGATTGCCAAAATGAGCGCTGTTCAGGCTGCTAAAGTAATGCCTGGGAAGGGAGATCCATGAGAGGTTCGAGATTGTTTTAAGGCGTACCAAGGTAATGCGACGGTTTCGATTCCAGCTTTTGTGTACACGATGTACCGGCGATGGGGCGTTTGACTTGGGATAATTCTATTTCTAATTGTAAAGTAAGGGACAACGGGTCTGTATGGTTCTGCAGAAGCATACAAGGTTGCGCAGATAACCCACAACAAAGGTGGAGCTGTGACTACGGAGATGGCATTAGAAGAGGGACTGACAGAATCTTTTCGAGAAAAATAGTCAAAAAATGACGATATATTTCTTCGACACAATTCCTGTGCAATGTGATGCCTGCTTACATTATACCAGGTAGATAGATGTCTCGATTTTTACATGGCACAAGGGAACGCACCCATGTGCGTTCTGCGCGCAATCTGGTCTGGGTGTATACCTACCTGGTAGGTACCTAGGTACCTAGTTAATGGTCACATGTATTTGGCTGTGCTAATATACCACGCTCCGTATCTCTATATACACGAAGCATACAAGAGTATACATTGAAATGCATAAATATCAGGTGCGGCTACTGCACTACACTAATTCGACCAAACACTATCGTCCTCTAACCCGGATTCCGAAGACAGCCACGGACTCATGAACTCTCACAAGACACGTCAGAACTGTCACTAAGGTTTGGTAGGAATGCCGTAACGATCTTGGGCTGTATTATGATTGATGATGAAGTGAAAAGTGTCGGTACCTAAGGGAAGGCAGCTGGGGCAGTTACATCTCTTTGGCGATTAGAAGATGAGAGTACTCCGCAGCTATCTTTGCCACAGCGGGTTTACGTGGGCATGTAAGGGCACAGAGGTAGCAGTTGATACTGTGCATGTACCTAGCCTGGGTACCTACCTTACTGCAACCACTGTCAATCTTGTGGACTGCCGGTACGCAAGAGTACCTGTCTCCTAAGGTACCTGAAGGTGACGGCGATGGTCAAATTACATGATGGGTTCCTGTGGAGAATAAGGCGGCAGAAGCTGTCATGAAATCTGTCCCCCAGATGGGTGTGTGGTGCCAGTGAACAAAGTCCCAAGCCGGCACAAAATCCGGCACGAGTACGGAGTACTCCGTAAAGGCAACGTCACTGAACTGCCGCCTAAAGTGCTTCCCTCTGTATCCAATGAGCAAGCTCACGCGTGATTACCTAAGCAAGTCCAGCTGCTCAACCCTGGCGGCGCACAAAGGGCATGGCCAAGTGCTCCGTAGGTGTGCGGTACCTTCAACGCGGTGGACCAGGCAGCGCACACCCAGGTATCACTTTTTGGCCCAATCTCGTTGATGCACCGGCGCCGCTGCTCCATGACCCAGGCCCAGGTGTCTGTCTTGTCTCTGATCTTGAGCTCGAGCCTTCTTCGCACCTCGCAGCCCAAGCGACGACACCACAAACAGTTCTGTTTGACACTTCAATTCCGTCATCCCAAGCATCGGATCACTGTACTATCACCTGTCCTGCGTTCAGTTCACGAAGCCCAAAGCCTCGTCCATCTCTGACGCTCATTTACAACCATCCTCTTGGTATCGATCTCGCCACCGTGCGTACCTGCCCTTGCCGTTAGAGGTACCGAAAGACGTTGCACTCGAGCACGTCAACGCGCGCTCAATACTCTCTAGTCGTACGCCATTATTATTCCATCAACGCCTTGGCCGCAACTCGTTCGCGCACCCCTGTCTTCCACTCCGAGATTCGAGACACGCATAGATTGGCTGCAATGCCCGGCAAGACGCCCAACAGCAACGGCAACGAGCCGATCGAAAACGGTATCAGGAGCAGCAGCGACGTTGACATGAAAGACTCCAGCATGGCTAAGGGCAAGAAGGGTGCCAAGGATGGCGATGAGGAGACGAAACTTGTTGTTCCAATCACCAAGCCATCCAGGCAATCCTCGAAACAACCACACGATGCTGATGGCGACGTGTCCATGGGTGGTGACAGTGTCGACGAAGGCGAGGAGGTCGACCCCGTCACTCAAACAGTAGCAGGTATGTGTGAAATTATGCGAGATGATTTCTGCTTCGTTCAATATTACTCTCCCTGCCCTACCCGGGTCTGCTTCAGCGATCATGGATGCCTTCATGCCATTTTGTCATGGGGATAGATGACTCTGCCAAGTTCAAGTGGTACTGACAAAAAGCACTTTCTTCCGATGTGAATAGATATCAAGAGCAACTTTGCGCTATTAGATCGCGCCGTCGCTCTATTCGATGCCAGATTTTCACTGAGAGCCCTGCGATCTATTTCTCTCTTCCGCAAGCGCCTGACCCCGGACATTATCGGACAAGTCATCGTCGACACCTTTCCTGCTACTGTAACAGCGGGTAATGTAGCAAAGAGTCTACTCATCGCTATCGGACGTGAAAGCATGCCTTTAGGACGTCAGGCCGGCTTTGAAATGGAGGTCGACTCGGGCGAATCAAAGTCCGCCAAGAATGGGAAGAAGGAGAACAAAGATATCATTCCAGAAATCGACATTTTCCTCGGTATTCTAATCCAAGTGTATTTGTTTGACTCCAAGAAATACCAGGAAGGCGCTGAGTTCTCCAAGAACCTCTCGGGACGAGTTCAGGCATTGAACCGACGTACGCTGGATTCGCTTTCCGCCAAAGTCTACTTCTATTACTCACTCTTCTGTGAGCACATTGCGCCGCTGCCCCCATCTTCTGAGTCGCCTATCGTTTCTATCCGACCAGCGCTGTTGGCTGCTTTGCGCACTGCTGTCCTCCGAAAGGATATCGATACCCAGGCCTCCGTCATTGTGCTACTGCTGCGAAATTATCTGCTGACATCACACATCAGCCAAGCTGATTTGCTGGTTTCCCACACTCAGTTCCCCGAGAATGCAGTCAACAACCAAGTAGCTCGATTTCTGTATTACTTGGGCCGCATCAGAGCTATTCAGCTGCGGTATACAGAAGCTCATGAACACCTTACTGCCGCGACTCGCAAGGCCCCGTCCAGCAACTGCGCTGTCGGCTTCTCGCAGACGGCTACGAAGCTCCTGATGGTCGTTGAACTATTGATGGGTGATATTCCCGAAAGGGCAACGTTTCGGCAGCCAGCTCTCGAGGATGCTCTTCATCCTTATTTCTTGTTGGTGCAGGCTGTTCGAGTGGGCAACCTGGAGGATTTTGAGACGACGATTGCCGACCATGGCCATACATTCCGACGTGATGGCACATACTCTCTGATCTTACGTCTGCGACAAAACGTCATCAAGACGGGTATTCGCATGATGTCTCTTTCATATTCTCGCATTTCACTGCGAGATATCTGCATCCGTCTTCATCTGGGTAGTGAGGAGTCTGCCGAATACATTGTAGCGAAGGCCATTCGCGACGGCGTGATCGAAGCTACACTGGATCGTGAGCGCGGTTTCATGAAGAGCAGAGACATTGGCGATGTTTACGCAACGAGAGAACCTGGTGAGGCTTTTCACGATCGGATCCGGGCTTGCTTGGCGCTGCATGACGAAAGTGTCAAGGTATGTACTATCTCTCTCTCTCTAAAAAAAAAAGGCATTCACGGGCTAACAAGACTTCACTTTAGGCTATGCGCTTTCCAATGAATCAACACCGACTTGAACTTAAGAACGCACAAGAGGCACGAGAGCGCGAGCGCGAGATGGCCAAAGAGATTCAAGAGGGTGATCTAGACGAAGACGATCTGGGTGGTGACTTTGATGGCATGTAATGCTCCAAGTGATTCATCTCTTTTGTGACTTCACTTCTGTTGCTGTTACTTCATTGATAACTATTATCAAGCATTTTTTGCAACAACCAGACCCTGCGATTGGAACGATTTGCCACACGAGTCACCTACTTTTCCGCGCAGGCGGATGGAAGAATCAGGGGGTCGTGCTGTAATTCTGTTGAATACTGGGTGGACAAGAAACGCGGTTCGACGAGGAGAGTCACAGGTGGTGTGTAATCTTTTGTACGAGGGGATCGCGGTAGGAGCACTCAAGGGGAGGGCCTGATAGAAATGGGCTGTTTCTTAGACACTGGACTTGAAAGAACATAGCCTTAATATAGGGGGCCTTTTTGTGCTTTGTCGTTATGTTACCGATAACTACAGCTTTGTTACGCAGTGATATTGGGAATTGTTTAAAAGAGGAATTGTCCACTGTCCGCGTCGTGTCCAAGATGCGTTTGCGCCTGTACCATCAAACCCTTCAAGTCCCTTGTCGTACATTGACTGAGTGCCCTCGGCTGGCATCTGCGGTCGGATGAAGTGAACTACGCTGGTTCACAGGGACGACAATGATTGTCTTGTCCCAGAAGAGCCATTGTGTTTAATAGTACTTTCGTATTTAGTTTACGAGATTGGTAAGTCAGTTTAGCGAGACTTGCCCCACTTGTACCTTTGTCTTCTGATTGGTTGATACGGAGATATGGAGCCCCATGTTGCAAGACAGACGAAGAAAAGAAATCTACGAAGCTAAGCTCCACTCCCTAGCTCCAATCTCACCAGCTCCAATCCAGGTCGCAGATTGATGTCACGGCCCGCCGCCGTCAGGCTGCCTGTCAATCCCGGGCCGTCCTGCAAGTCCCAGATTCGACCTACCAGTACAAGAGAGTTGTTATTGGTGTTTTGGTCCGGCCAACGACGACGTGAGGATGAGCACCCTCTCAACCATGCGCCGTCACCAGTCTTACGTCTGGCAAGCTTCACTCACGCTTCATTTCACTCCACCTCTGCACCTTTTTTTTTTTTTTTTTTTTTTTTTTTTTTTTTTTTCCCCCACAGGCCGTTAGCTGC
>KQ061730.1:155502-175215 GCA_001008035.1 Atkinsonella texensis | reverse complement strand
TTTTTTTTTTTTTTTTTTTTTTTTTTTTTTTTTTTTTCCGCCACAGGCCGTTAGCTGCAGGGGGCGTCTAGCTTCCGAACATTAGATGGCTGCAATCTTCATTAACGATAATGTTGGTGCGAGCAATCGTAACGTTCCAGCCAGAGAGGAATTACGCAGATTCTTTGACGTGCGGGCGCGTCGAACCCAGGGATGTCTAACTTGTCGCCAAAGGAAAGTCAAGTGTGGTACGCTGGTGGCTCATCTCTCCCGCTCGTGCTTTTGTGATTGAAACAAGCATCCTCCACCTGCTCGAGACGTGGCTCACATTGCTTCTTCTCTGTCGGACACGAAAAGATCAACGCCGTCCTGTCTGTGTCTGTTGCAAAAAGGGCTTGCATCAGTGCCTCGGCTACGACGAGCCTTTCCTCTTTGTCAACCAGGCATTGCCGGGGACCCAGGAACTGCGCTCCAAAGAGTCGGCGAGCCAGCATAGAGCTTATTGGAATCAGCAGCTTGGCATGGTCGTGTCTCCAAACCGAGCGGCGGTCAACGACCCAAATCCCATGGTTCCTTTCGTGGGCTTCAAAAGACAACATTGTCATCTCCCATTTCGTAAGCAATCTGCGGATTGGCTTGGAGCAAAATCCCGTCAACATGTCTGATGCTCCAACCATGCGTACTGCCATGGAAAGCTTCGGCAAACAAACCACAGCATATGTCTCGGGTCTCGGTGTCGCAGAAGTATATTTCAGTCGTATACACAAGGTCGGCCAGATGTCGAACCATGCTGCCGCTGGAAGTGGGAAGACATGTATCCACGAGTCTGTTGGAGGACCCGGATCAACATGGCAACCACATCATGCGTGGATGAAGACGGGAAGCCGTTGTTTGACACGTGCCTTAATTTTGTGGGCACGAAGCGGACGTTGGAGATACTCATGCACAATGTCAGCCGGCTGCTGCTCTATCGTCTTTGCCATCTTGCGGGAGTACAGGAGGACGCCGCTGCCGACATGGAACACGTCTGGCAACGGCATGGTCCGTTTTTGAACCCGCTGCTGCTCCCTGGGCTGGGCACGGCCGATTCTCACGGGTTGGAGATTTGTCGAATCGTGGATTACCTCATGGCTGGTGAGCAGAATTATCACGGGGCGTATATCCTGTTGTTTCCGCTGCGTGTGGCCCGAAGTCAGCTGACCTCTTCGCCCAAGATGGTCAACTGGATCGGCAAGGTGCTGAGGCAGATTGCGGAGGAAAAGGGGGCTGGGAATAGGGGAGTATATACGAGAGACGGGCATCACCAGGGACGGGGTTGAGCGCGCAATTGTCACCATCAAGTTTGTCATGATTTCAAGATGTTCCATGTACACGACGACAGGGAATTATCCAGTAATTTTATATCACCTGTTTTCTTCTTCCTTCACCTAGAAACGATTTCAAGGGCAGCAGGGCGAGAGAAGACACAATGACAAGTTGTGGAATGATGGTGGCTTCTGCTCATAGTACCACGCACAGTTCACATGTGTTGATGGCGTATAATGGCGTCGCCGAGCAAAGAGACTCGGCCTTGCGCGGGGAAGGCTCAGGCCCAGGGCCAAAGAAGACAAAACCACGATCCACCCGGCTGAGAAGAGAAGATGCATGCTCTCTGAGGAGTTGGCGGCACCTACCATTTGATGGCGCATGCCGCGCGCGCCAGAACTCAAACGAAGGCGGCATGGCACAAACCACAGACGAGCCATTTCCCCTTTGCAAGCAACCATCGCCCGTTGCACGGCGCATCTGCGCTGAAACACACGAGACTCGCAGTCGTCAGGCTCCCACGCATGCTGCCAGCAACCATCTCTCTCGCCTCTCGCTCCTCTCGCTCCTCTCGCTCCTCATCCTCCTCCACGACAATCACCTCGAGCCATGCCTCCGCGCCGCAAACGACCCGAAAGAACCGTCCAGACAGGTCCGCTGTCGTCCTTGACGCGTCGGGCAACGCGTCAGACGCCCGTCAACCCCCCGCTGCCTCCCGTGTCCGCAGCCAACAGAGTGGTGGCTCGAGCTCCTGCCGCGGCGGGCCCGACTTTCACATCCAGCACGTCGCAGCTTCAACCAACAGCTTTGCCACCCGTTGCCAACTCGACAGCAACTCCGACTACGACGACTACGACGACTACGACGACTACAGCTGCGCCGTCCCCTTCTCAGACGCCGGTTCCGATACCAGCCCCTCCCGGTCTGTCCGCGGCTCGCAATCGTGACTGTCCGCAAACCGCCGTCCCCCCTCCCCAGCTTCCTTCTGTACCTATCTTCCAGACGCCAGTGCCTGTACCCGTTGTCACGCCTGTCTCGCCTCCGTCGTTTCTTCCATCATCATCATCATCCTCCTCCTCCTCCTCCTCCTCCTCCTCCTCCTCCTCCTCTCCTTCTGTTGGGGCGCATCTTCCAGCAGGCCAGACTATGTCTGCGGCTGCTGTCAAAGAAAATATTCGACCGTCCGATCTTGTCGCCCCAGAAATCACGTACCATGTGCCGCAACCTGCTCTTCCAGGACGCGCCCAGTCGTCCTTACTGAGGCCTCATGGTCCTTCTGCGTTGCCGCCTCGAGTGGATCACCGCCCAGCATCTCCAGTCGTAACACCAGTCCTGCCACCAAAACCTCCCACTCTCCCCGTCAACGATCGAGGACCACCACGGGCAGACCGCAACATTGATAAGGTCGTGTTGGGAGATTTGTGTTTCCGGACGTGGTATCCTAGCTATTATGGGAAGGAAGTCTTGGGCGATAGCTCGGGTAATGCCAGGACTGGTAGCGGCAGCAAAGATGGCGGCGCGGATGCTGGTCACAGGAAGGACAAAAGAGATAAAGATGCCCAGCCGATGCTAGAAAGACTCTATGTTTGCCCCAGCTGCTTCAAGTATGCCAAGGAACTAGTGGCCTGGCGCGGCCATGTTCGAATCTGCGAGAAAAAAGGCGTTCTGCCCGGGAAGAGAATCTACACGCACCCGAGGGGATCGCGAAGGGTGTTGGTCGCATACGATGGCAAGGCACCAGGACCGAAGCGAAGGCGAGGTGACGGCGGTGTACGGTACACGGAAGAAGTTGTGCAGGATGAGGGCGAATGGAGCATCCGGGAAGTGGATGGCGAAAAGGAAGGGGTGAGTTTTTTCTCGACTGTTCGCGTCTTTTGCTTTGGTTTTTATTTTTTTTTTATTTTTTTTTAAGGTGTTTTTTGATTGT
Source organism: Atkinsonella texensis (assembly GCA_001008035.1). Lineage (NCBI taxonomy): Eukaryota > Fungi > Ascomycota > Sordariomycetes > Hypocreales > Clavicipitaceae > Atkinsonella > Atkinsonella texensis. The sequence continues at coordinate 172,004 of KQ061730.1, read as the reverse complement.
ACGTTGATTTTGACCACTACAATCCAATTTGGCTAATTCACTGGCACAGCTTTTTTGTCAGAACCTATCCCTATTTGCGAAACTATTCTTGGACAACAAGTCAGTCTTCTTTGACGTCACGGGCTTCAACTATTTCTTGCTCGTCTACACGCCACCAACGAAGGCGGCGGAGGCTGGCTTGGGGCCTGTACAAGTCCATCCACCGCAGGTCACTGGGTTCTTCTCGAAGGAGAAAATGTCGTGGGATAACAACAATCTGGCCTGCATCTTGGTGTTCCCTCCGTGGCAGCGAAAGGGCCTTGGGGCGTTGCTGATGGGTGCCTCATATGAAATATCGAGGCGAGAGGGTATTCTCGGCGGGCCTGAGAAGCCAATCTCAGAATTAGGCAAGAAGGGGTACAAGAGGTTTTGGTCAGGGGAAATCTCGCGGTGGTTGTTGAGTCTTGATCAGCCACCTTTGCATCCTCGGGGACAAGTGCAAGCACCACCGACGCAATCAGATGCGCCTGGCACAGCGCGGGAACTGATTGTGGATGTCAACGATTGCAGCCAAAGCACGTGGATCACAGTTGAGGATTGTCTGTCGGTACTCCGTGAAATGGGCATTGTCGAGGATGCCGGCATGGGGTACGGCAAGCCCAGAAGGGCAGATGACGCCGGGGGCGGCAAGGAGGCTGGCGATGGTCAGGGGCTACACACCTCTGCCTCTGAGGAGTCGTCAGCACAGAGGGCAGACACCAACTTTCGGGTTTCGGAAGACAAGCTGGCAGATGCGGCGCCTGCGAAGCTAGTTCCGCGCGTTCGGCTTGACAAGGAAGCCGTTCGTCGATATGTGGCAACGCATAGAATCAGTCTTGAACGAAGCTGCGATCCTGACGGCTTCGTAGAGGGCTATGCCATCAAGGCAGCTAGTGGCGGTGACACTGACGGAGCCAAGAAGCAGCCAGTCGAAGCGGCGTGATCCGCCCTCTTTTTCTTGGAAGGGGACGGCGGTGATGGCTTCGACGCATTGATGAACCTTGTGTGTTTTGTGATACCCTATAGCTCCTTTTCACCTTTCTTACTCGTAGACGATGCCCTCGCACGTGGAGGCCACAAATCACGTGGGACACTCACTTGGTTTGTCATTACAACATACTGTACGCCAGCCCTATTACAAGTTTCGTACAGTAATGAAATCACATGGCCGTATGCTAGCCCTGCACCGTAGATGGCTCACTGTTGGTATCCATTATCATGACACCAACTGTATCGGCGAGTCTGTCCACCGGGAAATTCTCGTCCGGCTTGCGTCGCACGCCCCGGGTGCGCGAAACCAAGGTGGAACGACGGGAATCGGTCGCGCCTGAGGCCACAAATGTGAGAACACGGGTGCATGCCGTTATCGGGTCCTTGATAACTGCCCTGGCGGCATCGCAACGCCCTGTGCCACGCCCTGTGCCTCCTACGACGCAGACACCCCTTGATGAATGATTATACCAACGACATGAAATGGACGCCCATCACGCTACGACCTAGGTAGTTTGCAGACTTTGCTTTTAGCTTCTTTTTTGCATGACGAGATCAAAATGAGATCGGAAGTGCTATGTTGTCTTGGAATAACCACCCTACAAGGTGACTTCCGATTGGCTGCAATCGTTCCTGTAACTGCAGGATTCTTTGACCAACAGCGCGCTCGCTCTCGGAGACCCGTCTTGGCTACGCGATGATGACATGTGTCCCGTCCAAATAAAACTACGCAGGATGATCGCATTGGATCAAACAAACCAAAGACACGGCAGCAGCTAGGCCGCCGCCTGTTTCGGTCTGCGGCTGAGTGGCTGACTGCTGGCTGGCGCCATTCGCCTCCAGCTACTAGCCTGCCGAGATGCCGACAATTTAACCGGGACGTTGCGTCTCTGCTAATGGGGGTGTGGGCGGCCGCAATGCCTCGGTCAATTTGTCGACCGCATGGCCTGCCCTGTCAAGGGGCTGGTTGCCACCCAGTCATCCATAGATTGCCAGGAATAATTTTCCCGTCTTCCCCTGGAGGGTGTGTTGGCGCGTTGACTGACTGCATACAACGCGCATCATGTTGGTTTCCACTTACATACTCCATCACCGTCAGCTCCGGTCGGACTGCGGTACTGGCGCCGGCGATAGCTATCAGACGAGTTGATCCCTGGCTGCGCCAATCGCCCGCCCCTTTTATTAAGCCGAAATAATGTCAACGGGGTGATACAGCAATCGGAATCCGACCGTAATCCGTAATTGCATACGTACCTCCTTGCTATTCCAGGGGATCGTTGCAGTTTCTTTTTCTCGTCACCGCTCCTGCTCCCTCCGATTGATAGGGTACCTCAGTCCAGCCGGGCTGCTCGACGCTTGTGCGCTGCGGACCTGACTGCATGATCCTAAAACCTCCAGCCAGGCGTCCATCATCTGTCCTGCCCACGTAGAATATTGTCCATGGTACATTCGAATTGTCTGGCGTTGCGTCCTCGGAAGTAAAAGCATCAGTAGCAAAGACAACTTGTGGCCCAGCAGAAAACATTACACCTGTTCGGCAAGTACCAGGCGAGATGCATGCCCGATGCAGGACTCTCTGTCTCGTGGTAATGTGGCTAGCTGCCTCAAGCCCGTCCGGCAGAGGATAGAGAGGTAGGTAGGGGCTTTATATCGGTTTTTTTTTTTTCAGCTTCGTCTCTGCCTCAGTCCGAACCCCATGCATGAATCGCGTGCGCCGGACACATCCGTAACACAAGAAGAGTGTCCCATTGTTTTCTCGTGCTGATTCTTTGCCACCCGCTTTGTTCTCATCGTTTTCGAATGCGAACAGATTCTGGGCGGGCCTCGTATGACGAGCAGTCTCATAGCCAAGCTTATTCTTGTCCTCCATGCAGCAAAATCCACGCAAGTGGACTCGAGCGATCCACCCACGTGCTAGGCCTATGTCGTCGTTGCTCCGTAGAAGCGGTCGTTTTGCGATCTGTCGACCATCAATGTTCCCGCAACAGCCGCCAAGTGGGCCTCATACCTGGTCTCAAGTAGCACGGCTGTGGATCTGGTCTCGTAGCCTCATTGCCTTCTCCTTTCCAGCTAGCCCTGCAACCCTGGTACCTGCAGTCAAAGCTTATCAGTTCGATATCGTGGCCTTAATTGTTCCTCATTGCCTCAGACAACTACAATGCCATATCCACTGAAAATTTGCACATTCCCCCTTTCCCCGTGTAGCCTTAGGCAGTCGAAAGGATACCATCATAGCATTGAGCCCTCGTACAAGCAATCCCAAAGGAATGGGAAAAACGAAAACGAATCCTGCGTAATTGAGGCGCCAGAAAATTCCTGTCTTTCTTTCTTCGGAAAGCTTGCGCGTAGAGATATCTCGACCGCAAAACGTACATTTTTCCGCCTTGTCGTCCGCGCCAACCGAAATGATTGCCTCCCTGATTCATGAATCATGGCCCACCACAGATGTGTGAGCATCAGCAAACGCCTCAGGCTGTGAAATCTGCTTTTCTGGCGATCATATGCGTACACCCCGACCCATCCGCAAACCGGTGCTGTGTTGTACATACCCACCCGGTTTCCCCCGAGAGCCCATCAACCTGTGTGAAGCCTCCAGTCTCCGTTGACCGTCGTGTCTGCTGTGAAAATCTCGCTGCCTCATAGTTCTGAACTCTGCCTCACCCGTTGCCTGGCGCTCTAACTCTCAAGCCCCCTTTGGCCCTATCCTACCACAGTGGAGCCTTTTTCTGCTTCCCTTCCCAGCTCCAACTTTTTCCTCTTCCCTCTTCTTCCCTCAGCTCAGCCCTCTCTCATCCTCCTCACCCTTGATTCCATCTTCGCAGTCAACCCCTACTCATCACCAGCTCCCCATCATTACAATGGCCGCCACCCGTGTCTTCGCTTCTCGCCTGGCTACCCAGATGGCCACCAGGGCTGCCCGGCCCGCCATCCGTGCCAACGTTGCTGCTGCTGGCAAGCGCACCATCACTGGTAAGCGCAAGTCCAATCTGACGGAAAAACTTTTTCTTTGCCTTCATATCGTCCCAATTGAGTCCCATCTAGGCCATGGGCGAGCCAAGTGACCCATACAGCCCGCTAACTCATCGTTTCAAGGCTCTACCAGCCCTCTCCAGACCCTCAAGCGCCAGCAGGCCACCACTCTTCTCCAAGCTACCTCCCGAAATGCTTTCCAGGTCCAGCGCCGTGCCTACTCTTCTGAGATAGCTCAGGCTATGGTCGAGGTCTCCAAGAACTTGGGTATGGGTTCCGCTGCCATTGGTCTGACTGGTGCTGGTATCGGTATCGGTCTCGTCTTCGCTGCTCTCCTGAACGGTGTTGCCCGCAACCCTGCTCTCCGAGGCCAGCTCTTCTCTTACGCTATCCTGGGTTTCGCTTTTGTCGAAGCCATTGGTCTTTTCGACCTCATGGTTGCCCTCATGGCCAAGTTCGTACGTCAACACCTGCCCCTGTTTGACCCGAGTCAAATCCGAGTCTAAGGACAGCAAACTAACCGATGCACCAGACTTAAATTTCTCATTCAATCGAGACAGCTCCTGCCTTGTGACGGAGCCCTGAATATATGGAGTCGAGTACTGTGTATCTTCGCATCAAGTCGGGAGGTGGCCGGCTATACAAGCATGAGCCATACATAGGCCATTGTGATATAAAAAGGAGGGGATTGCATTATAGAGGGCATAGAATTGAGGCCGACGTCAAACGAAGGGACGTCTTCTTCTTCATAGAACCGGCATAATTATCCGGCAAAATTCCTGCCGGGAATCGACTTGTAAAATAAAAAGCCTCATTGATCTCGGATCTTCGACAAACGAAGAGCTCTTTTCTCCTTTGTTCAAACAATTGATTTTAACAACTTCACATGTCGACCGGGCTATCTGAATATTGACGTAGAGTTGTTATCATCAAGCTGCTGTGGAAATAGCCTTCCTGCGAGATGGCGACTTCGTACGTGGGCGATGATTTTTCTTGAACCGTTCGTTCATCTGGACAAGTGTGCAGCTAGATCCTGCTTCATGCTGAATGTGATGCTCAGGTCGCGTTAGTTTTCAAGCCCTTACCGAGAACCATCACCTACTTATCAGAGGTCGAATAACTGCATAAATCCTATTGATAGGTGGACGGTCAAATTAGATACTGGATCGGTGATTCTTGCAAGGGCCTCATCTGCTATGCCTGGAGCTTTGCTGTCGAGCCCGAATTTCTATTCGTGTTGTGCAAACTCCCTCTTGCTCGATGATCGATCGCTTTGATGCTTAAAGCTCCCTCAAATGTTTGACCGTACCTGATGGGCATTCAACTGCTGAACCTGGATTGCTTCTGCGTTCATATAGAAATCCGCCATATAAAGACAAGCATATAGCCTAGGTGCCAGGGAAAAATACGAAAACAGCCAATCAATGCTTCCATTCCATCCGGGAATGTCGTGGAACAAGATGACAATCCCATTTGACAAGGGCGGATCGGGTGACCGAGCGTCCTCAGGAACTATAGGAACTATATCCCTCGCAAAGGTTGTTTTCATTCGAGGTAGCTCGTATTCGACTTACAAATATGTCAGACGATCGATTCTGACAGCGGTCGGAAGGCTTTATTTCATGATGGAGATCATCTCTTTGAAACCTCCCACGCAACTAATAGCCGGTAGCTTTGGACGTCTCGTTCAAGGACAATACAATTGCCAGATAACTCGAAACCGCCGAGAAATAGCGCCTGTTCTAGCGTAAGAAAGCATATGATGTCGGCGACTGCTATATCGAATCAAAACTTGGCTCAGTACTGCACAGTCTCTCGCGTTCCCCATGGATTTGAACAATTGCGGAGGTGGAGCTGTCATCCTCGGCGATCACGAAGCCAAGGGACACATGCATCTGTTGAGGAGAATCTGGCTTACACGCAGATGTATGAGGACAAAGCTGGCTGACTGAATTGCCCAAAGAAAAACGGAGGACACAGAGAGAGACAGTGCAAGTAAGATGAGACGAGAGAAATCGGAGTCTCGTCCGCTGCTTGGCTCGTATGTCCCCTCACTTCCCCCTCACGTACACGTCACATGACCTACAACTGCCCCAAATCATGTTCAGGTACTCCGTACTGGAACATCGAACGGCTGTGGCTTGCCTTAGCCGCATCTTAGTAGTCTCAGGAACGGCAACATTGCATCGGATATAATTTAGGTGGTTGCATCGACAAATTCAACGTCCCGGTTCAGTGGCGTGATGGGTGGGGTTGACAGTCTGCAAAGTGTCTGAGGCGGCAGCCAAGTTGAGAGAGGGTAAAGCGTAAAGTGTGTAAAGCTGGATATGACCGGTGGCGTGGTGCACGGAAGGAGAGTCTTCTACACCACGACTCTCCCGCAGCTACCGAACAATTTGGCTGTTGCCCTATCCCCTTCCTCCTTTCCTTGGTTGGAACATTATTGAATTACAGTGTAAGAGCGAGCAATGAGGCTCGCATCGTGTACGCTCATCCTTGGCCTCTTGTAGAGATTTTGTACTGCCATTTAATCAAGCTTCTGAAATGTTCCCAATTGACGTGTAATCACATGTGCCCTTTCAACCCTGCTGCTGTCTATTTCTTGAAGGTAGCGCTCCTCTCCCCCCTTACTGGTGGCATCTTCCTAGCCCCCTTTATGCCGTCGTCTCCCGTCTTCGCATAAGGATCGAACACTTTCTTGGGCTCTTTTACATCCGGAGCGGCCCTACTAGCATGCATGACTGTCGCGGCTTTGCTATAATCAAACGGCACCGCCTGGTATTTCTTTCCCCGTTCTTCAAGCTCCTTTGCCCGCTTGCCTTGCTTCTTGTCTTTGCGAGCAAGTTTAGCTTCACGCTTTCTGTATCGTTCAAGCCCCTCCTCTTCCTTTCGTTGCTTTCGCTCTAGTCTGCGCTGTTGCTTGCTCTTCTTAGGCGGCTCGTCTCCGATGGCAATGACTCCAGTCGCATCTGAAGCCGGGATATCCCCATCCTGCGCCAATCCTTCTTCTTGAGATTCGTCCTCGTCTTCGCCAGACGATGACGTCTCATCTTCTTCATCAGGTCCTAGACCAGACTTCCGTTTTTTACCTCTTTGGAGATTAAACTCCTCGTCGGGATCTTCTGATGGTTGTTTGTTAGCCGAATCTATCTCAGTGGCAGGCTGGGCTTCCGACATGACTGGGTCGTCACTCTTCTCACTGGCCAGCTCGGCGGACTCGGAAGGGTTTTCGACCAAACGCTGCCATGGGAATGGTACGTTTTTCTGAAGGTCTATCGGAGCCCCTATCGACTCTTCCCATCGAGAGCTGAGTGGCATACTGCCAAAGAGCTTTGTCTCGGACATCTTCCTAATTGAGACCTCCACATCCTCCAGGTAAGGTAGGGTGGACTGCTCTTTGGATACCTTGGTGAGGCCGTTGTTCGCCTTTGTCTCAGGTGCCATTGATGTGAAAAATTGCAATAAGCTTGGGCCGGAGTTCGCTTTGGCGTCTTGGAGTCGGTTCCAAATGTCGTTCAAGCGTGCCCTGGCAAGTGGCGCTGTCAATGGCAGTAGACTGTGAAGAGCTTTCACATCGAACGGATTTACGCGCGCGATTTCTGTAAGGCTGTTCGTCCCGAGCACAAAGTTGGGGCTTTCGTCCTCTTGTCGGGCGGTTTTATCCCGCCACTTCCACAAGGCTTTGAAGATGGCGAACTGCTCCCCGTTGAAGGCAAGGTGTGAATGTTTTAAGACAAAATTGTACCAGCCGCGACAGCCCTCGCCTGTGAGCTCGTTATAATCAGGATTTTCGTGTCGTGAGAGTGACAGCTCGCGGGATTTTTCTAAAGCTCTGTTTATAAGGTCTGTATCTGGATTGCTTCGATCAGAAGCGTCGACCAACTCATTGCGAACATGATCATATATATAAAGAAGATAGTGTGTGTCAGAGCGGGCGTAATACAGCATCTCTTCGGGAACCGGCCTAAGCAAAGGTTTGTGAGCTAAATCCATATTGCACAAGATCTCTTTAACAAGTGGCATACCGTATTCTCCAGTCCGCCAACTGATACTGCTTATCGGCGTCAAAGTCAACAAACTTTGAAAGTAAGAATGCAAGACTTTTACCAGGGTATTGCAGAAGATCGCAGGCAAAGTATGTGTCGAAGAGGCCATTCACGTAGAGGCCTAGATCTCTCTGAAGCCAAACCATATCCATGTATGCGCCGTGGAACACCTATTGCGGGATGTTAGCACGGTCAGTGAGAACGGCGGCTGAGAAACGAATTGTACGCACCTTGATAATGCTAGGGTCTGCGAAGACCTGGTTGAGGACCTCGAGCTTGTGGCGCCAGGGCTGTAAGGTGTCCACGATCCAGTCCTTTTCCCTCGTGCTCACCTGCATCAAACAGACGAGACCCGTGTACGTCCTAAAATCGTGGTGCTCTAGGTCGACTGCAATTTCATTGGCCTTCTTGAGGTCTTTCAACATTGTCTTGACTCCTTCGAATGTGTCCACCCAGATGGCCTGAGTCGTAGCAGCGTCTTGAGGGGGTATTGGCTCTCGCTTTTTGAAAACATGCTGGGGGTATTTCATCTGTGAAATTTCCGTTTCGTACGGGTGTTTGAAACTGTCGCGTCCGTCAGAGGTGGTTTGACACGGTAAACAGGATAAGCTTAAACTAACTGCGTAACACCATGGTCGTCCGTGCCTATGACAAGACTTTTCTCCAGTGAGATTTTGGCATGAGGTTTGCTGGAGAGTATTGGTTTCCACGGACCACTGAGGAAGTTGTCTGGCTTGCGTTCGAACAGGATCTGGGGCTTTGTGACGTTGGCATTTCGTATGACTTTGGATGTTGATTTCGTTCGCTTAGAACTGGGGCCCTAGCAAGGAATGGTCAGCCTGCGAATGGAGATGCTAGATATTTTGGAATGCAAGGTTCATGCTATACAGATTCGGTACTTGGCGGCTCTTTCCTTTTGATCAAGCCTGTGTACTCGTCCAGGGCGGTGTCGGCCTTTTCCAGGACGGAATCTACAACGTCCACGATGGATTGCCAATTCATGTCAATGTCTTCAGCATCTTCGAGCGTCGGCGCGTTGACGCCACAGGCCTTGGCGGCAGATCCAAGGAGTCGTGCAGAGAGTTGGAGGACGCGGGCGGATTTATCATCGAGTTGCTCTGCTACGTCAGGGTTGACAGTTCGTTGGAAGCCAAGATCCTCGGCGGCAATGCGGTTGACACTCTTGACAACGGAGACGACAGACTTTTTAACGGTTTCTTGCAAATCTTTGAAGTCCTGGGAAGCGTCCATGGTTGATTGTGTTGTCGCCGACAAGGCGATCCGGGCAATGAGGGCGATGGGGGCACTGCAGACGACTACTCGTGAAGGGCCCTTCAAAATTTCAGGCGATGGAGCATTTGTCGCTTTATCGATAAGGACCGACGCTTCCGCGGCGACTTTTACTTTTGGCTGCACGTGGCACTTGAGCAAATATGACAACGTGAAGATATTCTTTGTACGGAGTAGCAAAGCTCAATCAGATTTGCTGATGTCGATGAAATTTAAACCTCGCTAATAGCTGATGCACGATGGCTTGGGTTTGGTACGGCGTCCAAAGTTGGCCTGACCCAGACATACACTGGCATCGCAGAGAGGTTACTACGGCCTGGCTACAAATCCATCGGCGTGGGAGCGAACGATGGATTCACGGGACGCTTCACGGGACGCTTCACGGGACGCTTCACGGGACGCCTCGCATCCAAAGACTGATGATATTGGGATCCAAGAAGCTGGAGGCTGCCACTTTGGGGCAAAGGCCGAATCGGTCCTTTGCGTGCAGCTCCTCCTTTGCCGTAGGTACTTACTAGTCGTACCAAACAACGAACAAGGAAGGAGATGCAGTTGAAGCATAGGTACCTAGGTAGTAGGTAGTAAGTACCTAAGCATTTGATGCTTCAGCCGCCGCGCAATGTTGGTTCTCACAGATCTTGGCAAGAGACATGCGGGACAAGAGTCAAAGACAGAGACACATTACGCAATATGGTGGTGGTACTGTGCTCTACTGTTGCATGTGGCAATGCAATTCGATCCAATTACATGCATGGCATGGCATGGCCTAGCATCCAACTGTTGTTCCAATTATTGTTCCATTATGTTCTTGCCATTTATTATTGTGGGTCACAGCCGGCCATTCTGCTCCGTAAGACGTCAACAATACCCAATACCCAATACCTTATCCACCGACCCCACGTTCCATTAACAGATCCGCCCAGCTCCTTTGCCCCAAGGTTGACGTTGGCTTGGCCTTTAGTTAAACCGCCACAGCAAGCTAGTTGACCCCTCCTTCCAACTTCCTTGTCGCAAACCTGGTTGGGCAAGCCAATAGCTTCTTTCCCCGATTTGGCTCGGCTTTCTGTGCGACTCTCGCCCCAACTTCGAACGTGCAACGAAGACACGAAGACGTGCTCGACTGAGATTCTACAATTTGTCTGCTACGACGCTCAGCCCATCATCCAAAGGTTTAGCTTTTTGTTTCTGTTTCTATTTGTTCTTCTGCAGAATGACGAGCAACAGCAGCGTAGCAACCGATGGCCATGCGCCTGAAATCCAGGGTCGTCTATTGCTTCTCTCTAACAGACTGCCCATTACCATCAAGCGCTCCGACGATGGCAGCTACACCTTCTCCATGTCCTCCGGTGGACTTGTCACCGGACTCAGTGGTTTAAGCAAGACGACAAGCTTCCAGTGGTATGGATGGCCCGGTTTGGAAGTGCCCGACAACGAAGTGGACGGTATGAAGCAGCGTCTCAAAGACGAATATGGCGCACACCCGGTCTTTATCGATGACGAGCTTGCCGATAGGCATTATAATGGGTTTGCAAGTATGTGCCTCATATTTATTTCGAAGGCCTTTTTATGAAGACACACGCCAAAAGAAAAAGAAAATAAAATAAAGAGCCCATACTAATAGCTCCCTTGCTACTCAGACTCTATTCTGTGGCCACTCTTCCACTATCATCCCGGCGAAATTACGTTTGATGAATCTGCCTGGACCGCATATCAAGACGTCAACCATCTCTTTGCGCAGACTGTAATTAGGGATGTCCAAGACGGCGACTTGATCTGGGTTCACGACTACCACCTCATGCTCTTGCCCCAAATGCTGCGTGAGGAAATCGCAAAGACCAAGAAGAAAGTCAAGATCGGCTTCTTCCTTCACACGCCATTCCCGAGCAGTGAAATCTACCGTATACTGCCCGTTCGCGAGGCGCTTCTTCGTGGCCTCTTGGACTGCGACTTGATTGGGTTCCACACATATGATTATGCGCGGCATTTCTTGAGCAGCTGCTCCCGAATCTTGGGCACTCACACCACGCCCAACGGAGTCGACTGGAATGGCAGGTTCGTCACAATTGGGGCATTTCCTATTGGAATCGACCCAGATAAGTTTGTCGAGGGCTTGAAGAAGCCGTCTGTACAAGAGCGCATTGCGACATTGAGCCGCAAGTTTGAAGGTGTGAAACTGATTGTAGGAGTTGACCGCCTGGACTACATCAAAGGCGTGCCGCAAAAATTACATGCTCTCGAGGTATTCTTGACGGAACACCCGGAATGGATAGGCAAGATTGTTCTGGTCCAGGTGGCGGTGCCGTCTCGACAAGACGTCGAAGAGTATCAGAACTTGCGTGCGGTCGTCAACGAGCTCGTTGGTCGCATCAACGGCAAGTTTGGCACTATCGAGTTCATGCCCATCCACTTCCTACATCAATCCGTTTCCTTTGAGGAGCTCACGGCACTCTACGCTGTGTCAGATGTGTGCCTGGTTTCTTCCACGCGTGACGGCATGAATCTCGTGTCGTACGAGTACATTGCCACGCAGCGGGAACGACATGGCGTCATGATCCTCAGTGAATTTACGGGCGCCGCCCAATCGCTCAACGGCAGTCTCATCGTCAATCCTTGGAATACCGAAGAACTGGCCAACGCCATCCACGATGCCGTCACCATGAGCCCCGAGCAACGTGCCATCAACTACAAGAAACTCGAGCGTTACGTATTCAAGTACACCAGCTCATGGTGGGGCACAAGCTTTGTTTCGGAGATGAACCGCCTCGATCCGGCGACCGGCCAGCCCAAGACGTTCCGCAATGTGTCTGGCGCAGTGGTCGGTCCCGACCAACAAGAAGACGAGGCTGTCTCCCCCACGCAAGCTTAGTTTCCTCTAGGGCGCACGATATGCCAGTTTTCTCTTGTCCCATTTGGCTCAGAGCCCTAACGATAGAACCGGAAGTGTCTGCAATTTTTACGACTTAGACATGGCGCATGCGGTGGGATGGAAGGAAGGATGCTTGGTGTGTGTGTTTTTCTTTGGCGATATTTAGTTCCAAATGTGATTGTTAGCGGACATGAGGCCAAGTTCAAATCAAATAGTACAATATTGCATGATGGGAGTCTTGCATGATTCGTCAGCTGTTTATCAGCTGGTAGCTTACATATGCAGTTATATCCGTAGTTGTCCACGTGAGGCCAAGTTCAATATTACAACTGCATGCTTCACATAATTCGTTATCTATTTCACCACATAGCTTACATGTACAATCGTGCCCGCAGTTAAAGCAATAAGCCTAGTTTCAATAGCACATTACACTAGTTGTATATGAATTGTCTAGTCTTTTGCTATATAAGCTTACATATACGTTCATGTCCGTAGGTGTCAAAGTAATAAGCCCAAGTCCCATAATTCGCCACCCGACCACCATGTAAAGCTCCCATATTCAATCCAGCTGTCCAATGCAGCCGTAGCAACTGCGATAGAACCCCCTTTGACAGCCAGCGTGGCCCGATGCGCGATACGTTCGTCCCATAGTCCAACACTACCAGCAACGGGACGACAAAATGGCCAAGCGATGATGACGTTGCAGACATAGATTGATATTAATCCTCTACTCCTGAATGAGAAACAAGACACGCAGCATTAAGTGGTATCAAACGCACAAAAAGAGACATAGACATCTAGACACTTCACCCCCAAGCCGATTTGCAAAATCGCCCGGTGCAGCCCACCCTGCTGTTTTGATCTGGATCCCAAATCATTCATAAAACTAATAAGGCGAGTTGACAATGTCGTCCCTCCCAAGCTTATACCGACCGCTTTGAGCATTTCCGATGCGTCCCGAACTCCGTCGTCCACCACTGCTTAGCCGGATGTCGCCCATGATGCTCTCGCGCGTGGGCTTTCGCAGACTTTGCTTCGCCACCATGTTGACTTCGTTGGGCAGCGCGACGATAACATTCTTGTCGGAGCCAAACTTGAACTCGTCGGCCTTGACCTCGTCTGAGTAGCGCTTGATCTTGTACGCCGACTTTGTGCCGCGCAGCACCTTCTTAAGATCCCACTCGACAATGTATGGCCCCGTGGCAGTGATGATGCTCTTTTCCTCGGCGCCCTCTCCCGTGTTGAACTTGGCTGGGGTGAAGGACACGGGCTTGCCAGTCTCGTGGTGGATCTGAGCGACGTGTTCTGGCGTGAGTGCAAGACGGCGGGGGCGCGGCTTAGCGTCGGCAGCGAAGCCCTTCTTGAAGCCTAGTTCACCATCGTTCTTGCCACCCTTTTGTTGTGCATCGACAAGCAGGATGTAATTCTTGGTGGTGCCGAGGATCCAGCGACCATCGGCCGAGACATCCATGCCAATGATGGGATCACCCAAGGCTGGGAGTTGCGTCTTGGCTCGAATGCCCAAGCGGTCAAACAATCGAATGTCTCCCTTGTTGCTCGCTACGGCAATATAGCCCTTCTCGGTGGTGGCCAGGGCCGAAAAATCATTCTTGGAAACATATTGCTTCATGTCGCTGTCAACCAGCTTGTTGCCGGACAGACGAGGATCAATGCGGTACAACGCATTGTTGGACACACCGAGGAAGGTCTGCTCAGAGGTCATCTGAGCGAATTTGTTTTCAGGTGCAAATGTAACGACTGGGATGTCGTCGTGAACTTTCCACTCATCCACGACCTTGCCATATTCAATATCCATGCGATATAGCTTGTTGGGGTCAACCGCGTTCTGCATGATGAGGTCGCGATCTTCGCTATGTAACATGACCTTCTTGGGGCTCATGAGTTTGCCGCTAGGCGTGGTGACCTTGGAAATATTGGTGTTGAACTTCAATCGGTTATCTGCAGTGTGCGAGAAAACGCCAATTTTGGAGCCACGAACGACGAATGACCGGTCGTGCTTATAGCCAACAGCGAGCTGAGAATTGATGTCGCCGTCGGCCCTCCTCTCCTCGGCAGCCTCTTCGTCCTCCTCAGAGTCGTAGGCATCCTCCTCGTCCTCGTCCTGCTGTTCCTCCTCCTCTTCGGGTTCGGCCAGAGGTTCAGCATCCTCCATGTTGAGGTCGCCAAAGGCATCGAGAACGTACTCACGCTCCTTTTCTCGAACCTTGGCCCACTTTGTCTCGTTGAGTTTCTCCCAAATGGCCTGCATCACTGCTTCCTGGAATTTCTCCAATGTGGGCTGGTCGTTGAATCGGAGCAGCCATGACCGAGCATTGCCGTCGCTTGTGAAATGATTAAAGACGAAGGACAAGTATTCAAAGTCAAACACTGGATTGAATTCTGGGACGACAGAAGCACCCAGCAAAGACTCTTTCTCCTTGTCCTCAATCTGCAGCCAGTATTGCCACTTTCCAACTTCAGAGACGGTGGCAATCACAGAGTCATTGACCAAAGCGAAATGACCCGGCTGTGGATCAAAGAGATGCAGCTCAGCTGGCACAGCAGCGTAGATCTCTAGCGGTTCCGGGGCAGAATCCGGCTCGGGTAGGTTTAACGGACCGCTCTCCTGCTTCTTCTTCTCAGATTCGGATCCGGGGCCCGATTGTTTCGCAGCAGGGAGAGGTTCTCGTTTTGCAGCCATGTTTGCCTTGGCATACATCTCGTCGACAGACTCGATGGGGCGTGTAAGCACTGGGCTGTGCAGAGGGCTAGCAGGCGGGATGGGACTCTCGTCGCGGAATTCGAACTGCTGATAGTCCTCGTCGGAAGCTGTGGTGTGAGGCTTGCGGTACTTGCGCTCGTACTGGCACTGTCTCGCAATCTGAACAAACTGTTTTACAAGGGAATTCGACGTTTGGTTGTCGCAAACGAATTCGTACAAGTCTCCGTTATCACCGCTCAAGTCGTTCCAAGCAAAGATGGGTTCTCCCCCTTCTCTGCTTTCAACTCGGAAGTGCAGGGCTTCGTCTAGCAGGAACGTCTTCTCGTCACGTTCGGCAGCAAGCGCATCAATCTCAGCGTCTTCACCTTCTTCCTCGGCGAGTAGCTCGGCCTCGCCCTCTTCGAAGACGCGTTGAACAACAAGCTGGTAGTGAAAGTCCTGATTGGTTCGACGGATGCGGATGGCCGAGTCTTTGAAAATGAGCTCGGAGTAGCCCTTGGGGGACAGTGGTCGAACAAGATAGAGCTGGCCTTGGGGTAGCTCAATAAGTGCTTCCTGGGTGCCAGAGCCGAAGATCAGCTTGCCGACTGTGGAGTAGGGAAGTTATGTTAGCGTGAAGAATGTTGCCAACAAAAACACGAGACCTCGACTGCAACAGCAGCTAGTACGCAAGAGAAAGGAAACACAATAGAGAAGGGGGGAAAAGAGAGAGAGAGAGAGAGGTAGTCTAGTCGTTCCTGTAATTCGGGTGTGAAAGGCGGGGCAACACAGGCATGTGTCAACAGGCAGGATGGAGCGAAAAGAGAGGGGAGGACAGGCAACCGACAGGGCAGCTCGTGGGGAGGGGCGGGAAAAAAAAAGGGCACGTGGGAAAAGCCTCGACGCAGAGCATCAGGGAATTAATAAAAGAAAGAAATGACAAGCATAGTCAGCGTTGCACACGCACAAAAAAAAAATAAAAAAATTTGAATACTTGCCATTTCTCAGGACAAACATGCTGCGAATGTGTCCACGAAAAGCGCGTCACGGTATCTGCCGGAGAGAGTCAAGAAACGCGCAAGACGAGGCCCAGGCCCGACAGGCAGGACCAGGACGGACCCCTCGTTGATAAGCTGCGCGACTGTGCGGCTCTGATGGACGGGCTGCTGACTGTATGTATGATTGAAGCTGCGAGCAGGAATCAAGGCACTGCTTGGCCCAAAGGTGGCAAGGCAAAATTGCTGCGGGAGAAAGCTGAAGCTCAGCGAGTCGTGAAGGAGAGGTGGTGCTTCGCTCCGAATCTTGATATCGGCGGTCGGCGTGGAAGAGAAGCGAATTGACTGACGTTGGTCGTTGGTGTGATGATGCAAAGGACAGAGCTGTGAGCTGTGGCAGAGACGGGAGGCGGTGATGGCTCTGGAGCGTGCGTCATGGACTTGGCTCAGCGAGTGATTCACAGCGCCACAGCGCTCAAGGTTCGTTCGTCGTGCCAGCCAGCCGCGCCAGCCTGGCATGATTTTAGTTCATTACACATTGCGTCAAAGTTAGTTGAACACATTGGACAGTCCAAATGCGCCCGCGAGAAACCAAAACCAAAAAAAAAAAAAAAAAAAAAAAAAAA
>KQ061730.1:130265-154002 GCA_001008035.1 Atkinsonella texensis | reverse complement strand
CCCCTTTTTTGTACACCCCCCCCACCCCCCTCCCCCCCTTCCGAGGCCCCCCCCCCCCCCCCCCCCCCCCCCGCCCCCATTCCGCCAAAAAAAAAAAAAAAGGGGGGGGGGGGGTTATCCAGCTGACCTCTACTAAAGTTCGTCCGCACCCAAAACATTCATCCTAGCCCCCATCTCGCTGTCCACCCTCTCCCAAAAGTCCTCCCTCTCCACTCCTGAAGTCTGCGCCAGCGCATCAAGCCTTGCACCACCACGACCACGTCTCTTGATGCCCGCGAAATCATCCGCTATAAGACGAGCGACATTCATGCCCATGAGGGCGCTCGTCTCCATGGTCGAAATGAAGCTCTCTATGCCAGACGTGTAGTAGAGGCCGCGTCCGATGATGGGGTCCTGAAAGGTCACTCTGGGAAGTTCGATCGGGTACGAATGGAACCAGTGAGGGTAGTACCACGAGATGGGCCCGACTCCAGCACTGCACCCATCGGTGATCAAGGATGAGGGAACCTCTGTGCCGAGAATGGCGGAGAGAAATGTCGAGTTAACTGCTTCGGCGCTGAAGATCTTGTAAAGATACTCCTTCTCTTGAGTATCGGGGTTCGTCACAGCGCCGAGGGTGCTGATAGAGTAGAATCCCGTGCGGCCAACTCCTTCGGGACCTTCCTGAGCTACCTCGTCTTTTCCCAGAGTTGTGTACACGTTGCTCGGGGCTTGTGTCCCAGACCCCAGCCCAAAGTAGGATGCTGACAATCTGAACGGGGAGGTGAAGAGCGTGACATGTAGTTTCATGTAAGGGATCGTGTCGATGCGATGCTTGATCACGTCGTCCCCTGCGTCAATGCCACTAAACTGCCATGGGCACGCAATGATGACATTGTCAAACGTGGGCTGCTGCTGCCGCATTGCCTTTGCCTCAGAGTAAGTCGGCTTTGTCGAAAGCACATACTTGGGGATCACCCCTGGTCTATTGGTTCCCTTTTGGAGCGAAATCGCCGATATCGTCGTGTTGGGACGATGAGCCACACCGCTGTGCTGTACCATCTTTTCGAATATCTGAAAGTTGCCACCGCTAACGGCAAGCGTATTTTCTGTAGCGAATGAGACCTTGCGGAAGAAGGATTTTAGCAGAAAGTACCCCATTGTGAGATGTGTATTGAAAGAACGCCGTATACGTACCATGGCCTCCAACCCATGGATATGAGCCAGGTTAGAAGCATAATTTACCCTCGAAGCAGGCTGCATCACCTCGCGCACAAAATCGGCATTGACCTAAACAAATACAAGTCAGCCGCTCCGAGCATATACTCCATCTTGTCCAAGTCTGCCAACGCAACCTACAGAACAAAAAAAAAAAAAAAAAAAAAAAAAAAAAAAGGGGACGAAAAACAATCCTTCTTACGTTATTCTCCCTGAGGAACTGCTCGCCAGTAACACCGGTCAACCGCAACAAGCCTAGCTCGAAAGCCCGCTGCGACAAAGATCGAAACGGAAAATACGGTTCCTCGTAAAGCCGAAGGAACGTTCTGACGGTACTCTTCACCAGCTGCACGGCTCTATACGGTGCGAGGCCATACTTCCAAAACAGCTTGGCGACATCCCACCACCAGGGGCTCCCGTTCTCCGAGCGGAACACGATACTCTCGCCGTCCCAAATGGCCGTGTAGTCTGTTGGTTCAGAAGTCCCCAGATTCGTGAGACCCAAGCCAAAGTCCTGCGTGGCATTGTACATGATATGATTATCCTTGATGAAGATGGAGGCTCCCAACTCGACGCGTTGCTGGGGGTCATTGTAAGGGTTGACGGTCAGGGTGCGGCCGCCAACGTGATGCGTCTTTTCGAAAAGCGTGATATTCAGAACCAGGCCTTCTTCCTGTGCGTACTTTTGAAGATGGTACGCGGCTGAGGAACCCGCTGCACCGGCGCCTGTACATGATGGTTTGATTAGTCTCGCGCTAGATCCCGTCCACGGCCCACCGTTGGCGTCGCACCCGCACCCAGGATCACGGCATCACCAACGTCTTGCGGGTCTCCCAAATTTCCAGCCATATGGTTTCGCAAACCTGCTGCCACTGGAACGTCTCGTCTCGTCTCGAATTTGAGCAACATCTCATCCCACGGGGAGGACTTACCGATAATTGCAACATTCTTCACCTCCTTGGCGCCCCGACCGCCGTCGCTCGCCGCACCTCTGGCTCCTGCAGCCCATGCAACCAGTCCCAGGAGCAACCGCATCATGCCCTCCCCCAGCTTTGCAGTACTGTATGCCAAAG
The DNA here is from genome assembly GCA_001008035.1 of Atkinsonella texensis. Lineage (NCBI taxonomy): Eukaryota > Fungi > Ascomycota > Sordariomycetes > Hypocreales > Clavicipitaceae > Atkinsonella > Atkinsonella texensis. The sequence continues at coordinate 151,732 of KQ061730.1, read as the reverse complement.
GGTGAAATCGGGAAAGCAACAACGCGGCCGCGGCGACAGACAGGCAGACAATGCCGAGCGTCAAAAGTAAATGCTTCCGGTAAGTTCAAAACGCAAGAGGAAAGGTGCTTGTTGCAGAGATGATGTGCCCCATGTCGATACCACACATAGTATTCGTGGATTTTTACGTCGCAAGTAATAAGCAGCCTGAAGTGCGAGGAACAGAGTGAAGTGGGTGGATCGTGACGGGCAGTGAGTGCATGCATGCATGCTCGGACACTATTAATAATAGAAGCTAAGCCTAAAATGGGAAGATATGGGCCCTTCACAAACGCTGCGAGTGGAGGCTCTGACAACTACGGGGTATGAATAAAGATTGTAAGTGATTAATGGCTACTACTTAATAACTGCTGACAAGAAAGCTAAACGGCGGCTTACTAATTAAAATATTTTACTTAATTAAAGACTATATTTCATGATAGAAAGATTTTAGGACTAGGTATAATCTATTATGTTTTTTTTTCCCCCGTAGTGAAATGCGCAGTGACGTACATTATTTACTACTGCATGCTTAGATTCCTGTGGTGACATGCCTGTATACTTTAAGCTACAAGTTGGTCCGCAATCATAGTGGGACACGGGGCCCTCATTCAATGCGCAATCTGGTATCTCCTGCGTACCTGGCATTGTGCGAACGTGGAAGACATCGTATCGTGCATCATTCACTTTGTCTCAATACACAACCCGCCCACAAAATAAAAAGAGGTACATAATCTACTCTCCATATTGTGCACGTCATCGATGTCGTTTCGGACCTTCATGTGTCATTATACAAGAACTGTACATCATGATTTATCTGAAAGATAAATCGTAGACTTTTCATTGAGTCCTACATAGTACGTACGGTCCCGTGTCAATGCTGTCGACAAATCTCGTGCTATGTGCCTGTGCAGACTACTCTAAGTTTTGCATCGCTCGAAGATGTGCTACAAAATACCCCATGGAACAGAACGGTTTGCCTTGACGCCGCGCAAAGTTAGACTCCAGGTAAAAGAGAGAGAGAGAGAGAAAAAAAAAAAAAAAAAAACCCTCCGTGGCTGTTGTCGGTACAAATGCCTCGAATCATTGCAGGTCGAATTGACTCTCCATGTATCAAATATCCATGTGCCAACTATCAAGGGTGTATTGTCCCATTTTTTGAAACGTAAAACAGCAAATGATCTCTGTTTCACCACAGCTGTGGGAGTTTGGGGAATAAACCTGGAAGAGGAAATAATGTTTCGTAAAAAAATTCGTGGTGTGGCATTGTTGTATTCGTGTTCTTTGCGGAATGCCCACTCAGTTCTCTTCTTCACTGCTGTAACTACTCCGTACTCCTCCTACTGTCGCTGCTGAGCTAGCTCCAGTTCGAAACAAAGGATCAGCGCTTGCGCTTTTGCTTCGCCGTCGTAGGCTGCCGGGCGCGGCTTCAGCACTGCCGATAGATTCTCGTCTGCCGTCATTTTTGAAGTCGACGTCACCATCCATGTTCATCCCATCGTACATCTTTAAACCTTCGGAGTCTTCATCCGGTTCCTCGCCGTCTTCATCTCCGCTGGTCAAATCCACCCCATCGGGGTAGCCGTTTGATTGGTGCGGATTTGCTTGACGACTCACTGATTCGACCAAGGACTCAACGTCGTTATCACCGACCTCATCCGATCCAGATAGGTCTGCGTCCGCGCTGGATGAATCACTGCTGAAAGGCGGGAGGAAAATTACTGGAGGAGGCAGAGAGACAGGCGCAAGTCGCTTGATCCTGCCCGAGACATATTCAATCTCAACAGCAATATCATGCTGAGCAGAAAATACTGGTACAGGCGAGGACGTCGACATCCCTGCTAACCGAGCGATAATAAATTCGGGAGCCTCTTCAGGATTCTTGCGGAAATACGATCGCCGTTTCGACGGCAACTCGTCTTTGCGCCTTTTGGTGGTAACGACCACCATGAAGTGATCGTCCGGCATGACACCACCGAGACCACTAGGCTCCAACGGAAGTACCTCGATGTACTGCTGCCCTGTTGACCACGGAAAGTCAGGATCGGGCGTGCCAGAGTCCGAATCTGTATCATGTGCCAGATCTGGCACGTTCTCGAGATTGTCCACGCCCATCTGCAAGTCCGACTCTTGTCTGTCTTTCCATTCACTCAAGGGTCGATAACTAAGGGATGACTCGGACGACGAGCGACAGGCTACAGGTCGCTCCGATGCAACTTCCTGCTCCTGACCGTCATGTCCACTCGACAGCATATAAGCCGTGGGCGGTGCATCGCCTGGATCACCCGACAGATCAGCGCAGAATGGTGCGCCACTGTAGTAAATAATGGAACCATCGTGACGGCGCTTTCGACGGTTCCAAGTTCCAGAGCCGCTCAATCCCGCCCTCGATTCGTCAATGTTGCTGTCGTCGATTGGACCACATGAAGACAAGGTATCACCCATGGATGTCTCACCATTGGGAGAACTGTTGTGTGCGAACAAGGGCTTATAGTGGAAGCTGTCCGAAGACGTAGAAACTAGGGGCCCAGACTTGGAGCGGCTCTTGGAACTCTCCCCTGATCGAACCTCATGTCCATAAGAGTTACCTGTTTGTAGCCGTTTGCAGGAGCTTTCCATATTCGCCAGTTCAGTGTCTAGATGATCAGGGGTCGTTTGACTGCTACCATTGGAGCTGTCACTCGAGAAGCGTGTGCCTTCGGTGCCGCCACGCCAGCGGATTTTGCGTTGATCAGGCGAGAGCTGAAATTTGGTGCTAATCTCATTGACCGCAGCTCGCACAAAACTCGGAGTGACATTTATAATATGCAGCTGAGCAAGGTTGCAAAGCAAGTTCAAGTAGACCCAGCCATCAGCGTCTGTTTGAACTTCCTCTTGTGGATCAGGCAAGAGCTCTGGCGGCACGAGACCCAAATGCCGTATGTATTCCATGTTTTCCGAAGGAATCTGTACACGATCAGGATCCAGATCCTTGACTCTTGTGGGTCTCTGATCCGGAGCTGGTGGCTGCGTTGGCGAGGGGTTGGTTCCCGAACGACTGCTGTTGCCATTACCACCAGACTCCGTCTGATCACCATTGGAGTTGGAGGTAGGGGCGTTATCCCTGGATCGACTCTTCTTATCAGATGGCCCAGATTGTTGCTCTTGGAGTAAGATCTTTGCCTCACGGGAAGGTTCTCGTCCCGAGGAAGCTTTGCTCGGTTGTTTCTTCAGGCACCTGGTGTGGTATTCAAGATCCACAGCTGGTGCCGTCATACCAAGTACGTTTGAGCTCTGTCTCGCTCGGCGCGCGTGCCGGCCACCGATCTTTCCAGTGAAAAGTTGTTCCAAGCGTCGCACGACAAGCTGTTTCTTCTGGCGGTCTGTCAAGATCATATGTCGAGGATATAGTCCTTCAGGGATATCGCGCAGGTAGTTTTCCACCTTCAGATCATTCTTCGCCCGCGAGTTTGAAGCAGGTCTCCCCAACGATAAACCAGAAGAGTTGGCCCCACTTGACATGGATGCATATGCTGAATCGACGGGTCTGGTGTTAGATCCTGAAGACGATGAAGTGTGCTTCGACGCGGCAGCAGAGCTAGTATACATGTGATCGCGGTTCGATTGTCGCATTGACTTCTTCTGCCGAGAGGAGTCTTCGTCAGGCGAACCTTCGATGCTGGCAGCAAAATCACGAAGCGTTGTTTCAAGCTCTCTTCTTTTGCGTTCCGGAAGATTGTGATACTTAATCTCGAACAGTTGGTCCTTTCTCAGCATGTCAGGTCCTCTTTGCTTGTATTTCTTCAGTTCTCCTTTGAGCTTCTGGATCTCAATTGTGAGGTCGTCGATGACACTCCGGTAGTCGTCTGCGCTGCTACTGTGGACGGTTGTGAGGCGTGGCTGGGGTTGAGGGTGTTGATATGTATAGGCCTTCTCCTCGGCTGACGAGTCCGACTCTTTTTGAAAGAAAGGAGGATCAACTGCATATGTGTCAGAAGGCCTTGAATTTTCTAATGGCAGATGAAAGATTCAATTTATCCGAACTAACCGTCCATGGTATTGTGGTCAAAAGTAGCCGTGGGATTCTCGTTGGACTGATCAAACCATCTCTTTGGGTCGCTTTGGCCTGTCTCATGGCTGTCGCCTGATGAGTTCCGCCGTGGTGAGCTTGCGGTATTGCTTTGATAAGCTGGCGTGGAACCAGAACTGGCTCTGAGGGAAGCATCAGGAGCTAATCTGTGGTGGTTTAAGGTTACAGATTTCTCAGGTGAGGATCGTCGAGGGAGAGGATGTCCTTTTGTGCTCAATGGCGGCGGTTCAGTACCTTGTGATTTATGGGTGGGTTGTGGCATGGTCAACTCATGAAAGTCTTGATAGTACGTTATGGTAGTAGTAGAGCAAGAACACGGCCGGGCATCACTGCCAGGATCCAGACAAATCTGTCCCGGAGGTGCGATATGGGCAACCGGCCCAAGCGGGCTGGTTGAAGACGGTACAATGATTGATGGCTTCCAAAGCTGTGACGTAGCGATGATCTGCAACGGCTTCAAGAAACTTCTGGCCTATGTACGTATATACAAAGTGACAATGTCAGCACGGTGGTGTGTGTCAGGGTGCAGCGACATAGCAGATGCAGCTAAGAGAGGAATGAGACCACTAGAGTGTCCACCACAGCCAGTGGCCGGGCGGAAAGAAGCACCGCTGGAGATGATCGATCGATCGAACAGGATGCCGTAGCACAGTTTGTGTCATACCCAACCAGGCCGGACGTGGAGATGGCTGACATACCTGTATGGACGCGTGAAGTCAAAACAGCCGGAACTGATGACCATCCAGTTCTCCCTCTGGGAAACGAAGAGAGGGCACCTATTGCTGTGTTTTGCGAATGCAGGACATCCAAGTCCCCTGTACCTGTACAACGGACAGCTAGAGTCAAGTGCAATGTGCACAAATCAGCAAAGGTCAACATATTGGGTGCTCCAGAAACCTAAAGTGAAGAGGATTGGACGATTGCAGTCAAGAAACACTCTAAGACCAGGAGTTCAAGCTTACAAGACAAACCCGCCACCGATCAGAACTTGCAACTTGTCAGTGACCGGGCACACTGCAAATTGACACCCAACAATGAGTGCCTATTGGAAACCCGGTGCCAGCACTTGATCTGGGTTTCGTTGACTTTCGCCGAGAGATCTATAGCCGTAAAGATAGATGTTGGTTTTGACGTATATTCGATCGCAATGTCGAACAAGCAGAGCGAATCCGCATGTGATGTTCCGCCCTGAACGTCGGCTGTTGATTTATGCTTCGGAAGAGGCAGAGGTGCGTTTGCACTTCACTCAAAGAGGTCGGGAGTTTCTGCAAAGCAGCAATGTCGGCGTAATCGTAACAGGCCTGGCTGGGACAAGCAAATAACTGGAAGAAGGGCAAACTTGAAGACGGGTTGGGCCGTCGAGAGCTGCCAGTTACCGACCTCGTATTGCAATGGCGTAGGCAGGCATATCGTAAGAGGGAGAATGTGTGACAGTGTTCCAAGTGGCAGAATCGCAGGTTTTTGCAGGTTGCGGCCAAGTTTCAGCGTCGCTAGGTGTCTGCGGCAAGGTGCATGCTCGTGGAGAAAGCAAATGAAGCAGGCCCATGGACTGGTCACAGACCCAATATTATGGAGAGAAAAAGGGCATTGTGAGATTTGTGAGATTTGTGAGTCCCATCGCCGGCAGCAACGGGAAAGAAACCAGCGGGCCGCGAAGCCCAGATTCGACGCTCATTGCTCCGATGTCCACGGCCTACATGGTGTTGTAGCGATCAGCCGCGATCGGGACCCGTTATAAACTCAGGGTCCAATCAGTACGACCACGCCGGGGTGTGAGGATGAAAGCATTCTGCATGCCATCTTCGCATCTTCGCATCTCAGCAGAAGTCGGCCGAGATATTTTTTTCACCAGGGGCTGTGGACAGCCATTGACCAGTGTATCGAATCATCTTCCTCCAATCAATTGACATGATGTATTCATTAGGATAGATTACTCTTATTAATGTGTTGATAATATCTGTTACTTAGTTTAGCAGATATTACATGTCAGAAAATTGCATGGCCTACTAATTATTGTGGAAGATATATGTTGGGTATAATAGCATCTTCCAATCTAGCTATAACTTCCTTCCGAGGGCTGCTAAGGGCTGCTGAGTTGCAATTTAAATCGTTGATCTATCCTATCCGTATCTTGCCCAATTCATCATCACAAGGACCCCAGGTCCTAGATAGTAATAGATACAACACTAATATCTCGTACAGTAATTCAAATTCAGTTCCACAGTACTCTAGCTCTAACAGCTGTTTACCTCCAGCAGATATCAAGCTCTAACACCGTCAGATAGAAAATTGACTATCAACATTGAAGGTGTTCACGCCACAACAACCCCCCCCCCCCAGCCTCTAACACGACGGCGAAAACCGTCGGCAGCTCCAGCCAGAAGCCACCAGCCGCCACCAGCCGCCACTGGAGCCCTAGAGCCCCAGAGGACAGGCGACACAAAAGCGACATGCAGGCAGGGCCCGGATTAATTCTGTTGTTGCCCTCATGTCAGGAGATCAGGGTCCGGTCCATCTGTCCATGTCCAGGCAGGCAAGGCAGCTGGCACCTAATATCGCGCGCATCTCATCAGTTGGATAGCGATTGAGGAGCCGGAGTAACCCGCCGAATGGGTCAACATCTTTATGGTTAATGACCCAGGCACTCCGTAGCAGCTGGGCTGGTGGTTCAGGTGCATGAAGAGAAGAGCCTGGCTGGCCTGGGCTGGTCTAGGCTGGTCTAGGCTGGTCTGGAGCTGCTGGTCGAACCTGCGAATCTTGCTTTTGCGCTATCATCGGCATTAGCCCCGGTGAGGTAGGTATTGTATTGCACGCTAAATGTACTTTTTATTAAATACCTACCTAGGTACCTACCTAAGGTACTCTAGATTGCCCAGTATACATGCTGCTAAGTCACATCGGGAACAGCTAGGTCACGAATTAGCTACCTAGGTAGTTGACCAATCAGGACAAGGGTCAATAGAAGGCACTTTAATTTACCTGCGACCGTCACTATAATAGAAGTACTAGTAACTCTCGTTAGTACAAAGAGGGTCATTACATAGGTACATTACAGCTATATCGCGACTTTCGTGGGGCTACCTAGGACGTTGCCTGCATTGCAAGGCCTAGAGGCCTCTTTCGCGTTGAACTTTTTAACCTAATTTGCCTAGCTTTAAAGCCCTTCTGAGCAAAACAAGCACTAGTATTGTTGTTATTAGACATTGCGAAGACCTTTATATAAGGAATGCCATGAAACGCGTTCGGGGCTAGCTGTAGAGGGCGTTCGTAAGTACCTTGCAGGTATCGAAGGAGGTGTGTCGCAAGCAAAGGGATACTAATGGGGGGTGGGACAGGGGGGGGGTGTTGGCGAAAAGTCTGGCTAGCCTACGTTGGTGGTGGGGATAGTTCGCCCGGATAAGCAAAATACTGACCTGTAATCCGTTACTCCCTTGGCGTCCTAAGTCCACGCGGTCGATAGGTGGGCCTCCATGGCTCGATCAATATTACTTACCTGGCGTAGCATCTCCCTCTCCTTCCTGACCCTTCCTTCCACTTGCCCAAACTTGCAGGGAAAGGGGTCCTGCCCCCTACATGAAAGCCATGATCTTGAAAAGCCGCTGCGATCGACGATGCCAGACCGTTCTACGTTCTGTTCGCGAGCCTTGCACGCATGCATTGACTCGAGGACTTGAGAAGAGTTTACTACTCGGCACGACCAAGACCTTTGTTGTTGGGGGCGGGAGCTCTGCTTTCGATGCGAAACGTCTTGCAATCCCAGGGTGCTTTCTGTGTTACGTGGACAACTGCATGCTTTATCAACCTTTGTCGAGAGTTAACTAACCACGTCCCGGACCCTCGCAGCCTCATTACTAGCGTGCAGTCGGAGCGAGGCTATCAGGTGCCCTCCCATTGTACGATTGAACTATGTACATACTCCGCGGGACCTGAGCTAATAATTCAACTACGACCTCATCATGTAGTCACATGCTGTCAGCGTCAGCAAGCACTCGGATCAACGATGATGTCAACATTGCGCCGTGGACTGACCACCTACGATAGATTTTCTTGAAACCTCGAAGGAAAGGTGCAAATACTTGATTCCCGTACCTTTAGGGTCTCCTCAGACTGTCGATCTGAGCATCTCTGCCAGACAACTCCTTCTCTTAGCTTGTGATAGGACAAAGTACATACACTCTACGCCTCATCTGACTTCATAGTACGGAGTATTACATAACCCTAACCCAAGGTCGACCTGCCCAGTAGGTCACTCAGCATGGGCTAGAGACCATCTACGAGCATTTCAACTCGCCTAGAGGGTGTACAAGCATCATCGCCGGCCCGAAAAATTCAAACAAAGCACATCCCGAGCTGTTGCAGTGCACAATAGCATCGCTGCCAGCTACCCAGCACCCTCTAAGCCGTCATCAGCACCACTTCATCATTCACAAATAACATCCAGCCTGGCTCACAGTGCTCGTCCCGCAAACAGGCCAAGCCCTGCGAGACCCCTGGAAGAATGTCACATCCCCTCTGATACATGCGAGGTATGCATGTCTAAACGGCCACAACAGCTGCCGCTAACCGCTCATAGTGACATTCCTCCTAAATAAGGTCTCGCCATGTCTAATGAAGAACATGGCGGGCGACAGGTCCCCCACTCATGCTAGTCAGGAGCATGTTGCTGCTTCTCCCGCCTCGTTCTGACACTCCGACTGGGTAGGAGATAGACAAAGCAAAACAGCCGGGAGAGCGTATCACAAACACTGGAGAGTCCTGTGAGGAGAACGAATCAACACGACAAGCGAGCCAGCTTCGCAAAAACCAGTCTTTCGGAATTGATTTCAATGTATCACTGGAACTCTGAGTTTAAGCGTTGGCCGCTATTGCTCTCGCCAGGATAAGTAGGAGGTGATGTTGGTTTCTCAAGGGATAGGCGTAGACAGAAGGTGTTTTGCTTGCTCTACTGGACGCGCGCTATTTCAGATAGAAACGCTTTAGTTTAGACAATCTGTTTATAAAGCCATCCTTGTTCGTCAATGTCTGTGTGACTCGGCCATGTGTGTGCCAACTAAACGCTACATATATAAAATCTCTAGATAGCTTGTATACCGTTGGGGTCCGCCGAACGAACATTGTGTGTCTTAAGACATCGATAGAACCAATGGACTTTTGCGCACACGGCCCCATTTAGTCAATGACGGCTATTTTTCTGGCCCTCACTCAATTCTAAGCCTGCTGACCTGAGTGAGGCCTGCACGTCCCTAGCTTCCATCAGCTCGTTTCTCAAGTGCTTAAATTTTACGCTTCTAACTGCAACGCTCCCGGGTTCGACTCGTACGGAGGAAGCTTTCTCGACTATGCACTGGATCCTTGAGATGCGAGCTGCACAATTGCAGATTCACCCAGGGACAGAAGACGTGCCTGCACGATCAGATATCTGTCTTTCCGCTGGATTGCTCACACAGAAAACTCAATTCTGTAGAGGCCCTAAGAGCTGCAAGGTTCTTCCCCTCCTCCCGTTTCTAATACCATTCCGACCAACATTTGCTCTCATTCTGATGATTCCGTCCCTTTCAGCGTTATCATTTGCAAGAACTAGACTTAATGAGAGCTACGCGAATTAGGACTGAAATTTGCCAATACTTCAATGGTTAAAACGTGTTTGCAGGTTTACATGCAATCCATTTGCTGTACAGGACCTAATTCCAGTATATGTTCGGGTCGGTAAGCTCTAACAGATCCTCGCACAATCAAATGTCGCAATGGAGCATGTACAACGACGTCGGCTTCTATATCCGCAACTAGATCCCTCCTTTAAAAGTAAATACCGTCGATAATATAGCAGACAGCGCTTTAAAAGCTGGGTTACAAAGCCTTGGGCCACAAACCCAGTAGGGTATTAGAATCTACTGCATCAGCAACAGCAGAATTCCTGAAACTGTACCTTACAACGAAAGTAAACCAATTCTCCCAGCAGACGTTGTATTCAGACAGGAAAGTGTTTCGCCGAGTGTGTTCTTCTTACAAGTGAGCAGGACAACAGAAGCGGGCAAATAAGTAGCGCCCACGCCTTAGTAAAAGCAAACAAGCTTCATGTATCTTGCTAAAACAATTCCTAAAGTAGAGGATATACTTTTCTACCCTTATTTCTACATGGAGATACTTCTTTAACTTTGCATATCCCCCGTGAAGTCAAAAGGCACCTCTGCAGCAGAAATCAGTATGTAGAAATGACACGTTCCCATTTTGGATTCAGTTGCTGTTAGCTGCACGTCTAGGTACCCCATCTGATTGCGTTTCCACATGCCTGATGGCCGGAGGTGTCACTATGAATCGGCTTCTAGAATCATACGAGCTTCGTGCTCCGAGGCCATTGCTTCGTCGTAAGCTATGTTAGTAGGCTGTAGCTGTGCACCAGACTGAACAACCGCCTTACAGTCAGCATGCTGTCTGATGGTTGGAAGCTGGAACCGCCATCCGACCAACTCCAGCTGAAGGACGCTTAAAGCCTCGACGGTCCGAGTGTTGATGTTTGTTAGACCATATTACTGCGTAAAGCTCTGCAGCCACCCCAGGCAAACCTTCAAAAATGCTGCGCGCGTGTACAGGGGACAAACCGGTACACATCGTCAACCGATTCGAAACGGCCAGCCAATAGAAATGGGCTACCGTCAATCTGAACCTCCTTCCTCATGTTTCCCGTCTATGCTGATGTTGGAATCCTTCTTCTGTCCTCTACTCCTCTACTCCTGTTATATCTATCATCCAGACGCTGCGCCACTCAAACCCACTGTGCCCATCATCTAGTCTAGACCGTCCGTTTCGAATCAGTTGACGAGGTGTACTAACTTGTCCCTCATACACGCACGCAGCATTTTTGGAAATTTGCATGGGGTGACTGACGACACCGTCCGTTTCCCATGTCTCACCGTTCATGCAATCGCTCCCTGTCCCGACAACCCCGGGACCACAATCAACAGCCTTTTCGGTTCACCCTGTTGTCTTTTGTCAAACATTCTAGCTTTGCTCGACAGTTCTCTTAAGATCCTTGTCAAGTAGAGACTTTCCAGTCATCTCCTCTGGCTGAGGCAGACCCATGGCAGCAAGGATGGTGGGTGCAACATCTCCCAAAACACCATCGGCCTTCTTGAGACTCCATCCATCGGGCGCATTGGCCATGATAAAAGGCACCTTGTTGGTGGTGTGACTGGTCTTGGGCTTGCCATCCTCAAATTTCATCTCCTCAGCGTTGCCGTGATCGGCGGTGATGAAGAGGATGTAACCCTCCTTCTTGCAGCCTTCAAGAATCTTGCCGATGGCCCTATCAGTTGCCTCGCAGCCAATGATAGCGGCTTCATAGACGCCAGTGTGACCAACCATGTCCGGGGGAGCAAAGTTGTTCATGACAAAGGGGAACTTCTGCTCGGCCATGCGCTTGCAAACCTGGTTTGCCACACCGTCTGCAGACATTTCTGGTGCCTTGTCATAGGTAGGCACCGACTTGTTGGAGGGGACGAGATCCTGATCTTGGTCACGAGTCTCGAGAGGGAAAACATTTTCGACACCGCCGTTGAAGAAGAATGTGACGTGAGCGTATTTCTCAGTTTCCGCAATATGAACCTGCTCGACGTTTTGTTTTCCAAGCCACTCAGCCAAAACATTGCCCATGTGCTGGGGTGCAAAAGCAACCTCGAAGGGGTAATCTGTCTTATACGTGGTCATGGTGACAAGCTTATTAATCTTGGGATACTTGAAATCGGGGAGTACAGACCGGTCGACATCTCCGAGAAGCTGCGTGATTTGACGTGCGCGGTCAGAGCGGTAGTTGAAGAAGAAGACAGTGTCATCATCTATCGTAGGAGTTCAGCATTTCGAACACAATTCTAACACTTCTTCATGGAGGAATCCTACCCTTGATTCTGGCTTCGTCGCCACCAACAATGATGGGCGTCAGGAACTCGTCGCGGTCCTTGTCTCCACCACGCTCATATCGAGCCTTCACAGTGGCAACAGGGTCTTCGCTGGCCTCACCCTCACCATGACACATGCCCTTGAGGGCGATTTCAACACGCTCCCATCGCTTATCACGGTCCATAGCATAATATCGACCAACGACGGTAGCAATTTGTCCAACGCCTACTTCCCCGAGGTAGTTGACAAGCTCTTCCATGTAGCCAGCGCCGGATTTGGGGTCGGTGTCACGGCCGTCACCAAAGAAGTGAATGAAGACCTTGGGAACCTTGTACTCCTTGGCCGCGCGCAAGAGAGCATATAGGTGTTCCTGCTTGGAGTGCTACAAGAGAGACATCCAGATTAGTGGTGCTCTCAGAAGGACCATCGTGCTTCCGTCTGACTTACAACACCACCGTGTGAGACGAGACCACAGAGGTGTAGGCGGCCATTTCCAGCAGTGGCGCCCTCGAAAGTCCTCCGGATGGTTTCGTTACTGCTAAACTCGCCCTTTTTAATGGTCTGGTCGATACGGACGACATCCTGCCAGACGACGCGACCAGCGCCAATGTTCAGATGGCCGACCTCAGAGTTGCCCATCAAACCCTCAGGCAAACCGACCGCCAGAGAAGAAGCTTCCAGTTCAGTGAAGCCGTCAGCATTCTTGGACAGCTCGTCCATCACCGGCGTGTTAGCATTGGTGATGGCATCGCCATCTTTGGGGGACTTGTCGGAGGGAATACCCCACCCATCAATGACGACTGAAGGTGAGCAGGAGCGAAAGAATTAGCCATTCAATCTCCAAATATAGCCAAATATAGGAGATGAAGAGGTCCAGGCGAATCTAAGTCTTCTTTTACGAGAGGCTTTGACTCTGCCAATCGCCCAGGGCGACCGGCTGAGTTCGCGTCACAGCTTGGAGCCCGATGCGGGGTAGTTTGACAGGGGAGAAAACAACATACTGAGGCAAGCCTTTTGCTCGATCTTCGACATGGTCAACAGAAAATCCCACACAGAAGACGATGGATCGTTTTGATGGTGGAGTGATCGATTGATTTCGGCGATCAATCGAGATGTGCGTGGATATGATAGAGTGCAAGGCACTGCAGATCGTGGAAATGGGTGGGGTGTTGGTTTTATACATGCCGTATCACCGACCGGACTTTTTTTTCGAGACCAGGCTGTGCACTGGGCAGGGGGCTGTGAGGTCTCAATTAAAAAGTCCGGTCCGTGCGCGTCTATAGTTGCAGAGTCGTCGGGAAAGACCTGGGCACTAATCGACACTGTGTACACGGTGTACATACCCTAGCAAGATACAAGCGTGCCCAGCAGCTATACGCCCGATGTCCTACGGTCCATTGGTCGGATACATGCACCTGTCCTCTCTTCAGCTGTTCTTGCTGCGAGCATTCCCAACCATGGCGATAACTGAACAACACCCGCTCGCTCTGCCATCGTCCCTCTCTCCAGACGATCTCGATGCGTTATCGGAGCTATCAATAGTTTTGGCAAAAGTCCGAGCCGGCCTAGAGTCTTCAAACGGCATCACAGCCGGCAGCGGCGCGACACCTGGCGGTGCCAGCACGCAAGGTCACCAACTCTCGTTTAAGGACGTACCTGGTGCGACTGATGGTTTGAAGCACAAGCTCCAGCAGGCTCGGGCCCAGGTGCGTGTCTTGCCAGACATGGAGCGTTCGATCGAGGAGCAAAATCGGGAGATGCACGATCTGGAGACGCGGATTGAGAAGCAGCGCGCTTTGCTGGAGAGTCTACGCGAAGGCGGGCTTAAATTCGGAAAAGATGACGCTGCAGTCGCTGGCGAAAGGCTTGCATAGCGTTGTGTGTGTGCTTTCATTAGGCGACGTGGCGTTCAGTCACAGCACCATATGATGTCTCAATCGGGATAGAACAGCAGGCGTTACAGATTCCCTTGCTTTCCATTAAGAACTTCTGGTGTCTTTTTCATTTTTATTTAATGTTCCATCTTTACGAAGCTCCATGGACGTTCTGTCCGTTTATAGCGAGATGCACAAACTCCATGAAACACTGCCACATATTCGGGTACCATCAGTGGCGAGGTATACCAACCTGACGCAGGATTTCCTCCACGCTCTTACCAGGCTGCCCAGTTACAATCTTGGTCCAGACGCTCTCATCCAACATGTCGGGGTCTGACAAGGTCGTCCAGTTGGGGCTCTGACCAGCTTTCAGCCACTTGAAATCATTGACCCGGTTCCATTGATTTTCAATACCAGAGTTGTCATTGACATCCTACACATCAGTCAACAGCATGACTACGGAGCAAATGTTTGGGCGCTGGCTCGCACTTACATAGCACTTAGGCAGAGGTGCAAAACGCAAGTCTGAACAATCCTCGATAATTGGATGACTGATACAATGCAGATAGAAATCTACATTCTTACACTCATGAACACGTACTTGTCGAGCTATGACGACAATGATGCTGTCAGTTACTCCAGTAATGTGAACAGGTCCCTCAACATGGCCCGTAATGATGAGACTGTGAGAAATGTTTCTGAGGGCGAGACACGGGAACGGCCGCCCCTGAGCCGTGGGGACTGACATGTCGATGATGCACCATTTTAATTCGGTCAAACTGCCCGATGCAGTGGCCCTGGCGGCTGACGACGGGAGAATAATGTGCAGGTTGGACTGGTTCGAGATGCCAATGTTTTTGGCTGCAGAGAAGCTTGGTTTCCGCACAAAATGACCGCTGGGCTTCGACAGCTCGGCATTGTAATCCCTCGTGTTTCCACTCGAAGGAAGATCGCCGACCATGTCATCGTTCTCGACAGCCTCCTGGTGTTCGTCGCTCTTGTAGTTCTGCATGTTCCTGGACATAGTCCCCGGATGTAGTCGCGGGTCGTTCTCCGGCGCACCTATATCAACGTGTTTTTCAATGCTAGATTGTCTGAACTGGAAGCGAGATTTTGGCGTAATTTTGGTCAAGGTTTCATTAAGCTTGTCCTGCAGGCTTTTGATAGACTAGGTGAGAACAAGGCAGTCAGCATAGCTCACCATTGGGATTTCCCGAGATAGTGCGACGAACAGCCGAGTACTGCTTTTGGTCATACGAAGGAGTATATTCTGCAGCATCCGAAACTTCATGTTGAAGCTTACTGATCCCAGCTAGAACATGATCAATAGCTTCTTGCCGCTCGCCAGCAACGTCTGAGATAGAATGAAGTTGGTCAATCAGGTCTTGAAGTTCTGCTTGGCATGAAGTTACGTTTTGTCAGATACTTGGTTTCTTACATAGTGCTTGGATACAATTTTCTATATAATAGCTCACCTGCGACATTGTCAAAAAAGTGGCGGTAGAACTTTTGCTTCGGATCCATCGTCACAAGTGTGCCGTATTTATTTCGTGGCACATGAATATCGTGCGGCAATAATGTTGTGTTGAACAGCTTGATGGTCGTTTGACAGCCGACGCGATTGGTTTCACCCAAGCAGCCACGACTTGCCTTGCCTGGCTTGGACTTCACCCACCGGAATTAGTCTCTGCGTTAGGGATTGTTCGAACAGAAACAAAACAGTGATGATTACGATGAGATTTGAGGAACACGTCAAGATCTCACAGCTATAATAAGCAACACAGATTGGCGGGTCGATCGTCCGAGAATAGAAACAGAGGAGAGGGTCAACGTGATCTGAACTGAAGTTGGTTACCTAACCACGACCCCACGTTTGGCGGGGGTGGGGCGGCAATTGGTGGAGGGCAAGAGACAGAAATGGATTTGGCTTCCTTCAGGATTCATCTTCATTTGTGGCGTTTTTAGGCCTAGTCATTGAATGGCAGTAGCCAGTCAAACGACACGAAACCTCGACCGGTCTCATTGCATTATCAGGCAGAGTCAACCAGCTCTGTTCGCTGATTGGGAGACAAACAGGCAGACTCCCTTGTTTTTTTTTTTTTTTTTTTTTTTTCCCGAAAGAAGCCCCTTGAGCGTGGGTCCACCATCATGGCCCATTGCTTCATTTGGCGCCGTGTTGAACATGAAAGTTCTCTGGACGACGCACACAGCCTCTACACGCTGTACTTGTGTGTCCAGTGTCTTACCAACGGGCACTGCACCCTTGAAAATGGCATCAAGACAGCCAGATTCTAGCTCTTGCCAGTCCCCAAGGACTCAGCATCGAAAGCCCTGCTGGTTATGAGGACGAGGATGTTGTCTTGAAAAGCGTCACAGGAGACGGATATTGTTTGTTCAAGCTGAAAAGCCCTCTGCTGAAGAAGCTACAATCCTGTTCATATTCTACGCGCTAGAGGCTGCAAACTTCTTACATTAGGCGAGCGTAATGGGTGCCCAAGATGCTAGATTTTCCGTCACTCTCACAGCAGAACTGAGAAAGACGGCAATAAGTTCAGCAACTCGATTCTGTATTGAGAGGAGGACAGTGTTGTTTATAATGCCAGCGAAGCAGGCATGAAATCCCGGGACAAGCTTCGAACATTCACGCCGTTCTAGGTAGAGTTTGCGTGAATTAGGGCTTTGCGTAGAGATTTGTCATGGCATCGTTGCCTGAACTCTATCCAACTAGGTCTTTGCCCTTGCAATACCGGCTTGACTAATACTAGTTAGAGACTGTCATTTCCGCAGACTTTTCTTTTCTCCCACGTCCTCGACCATCACTCTTCTCAAACTGCTTTACTTCGCAGGAATCATTCACCACTTCATATCTCGGATCGACAGGTCCAGCCATCCTTTGCACCAATAAATCCACAAGTCTCAAGGTACGCATCACACCAGCTTCAAGTACAACTGACCGAGAAGCACGTCGTCGCTTCTCTTTCCGAAAAGTCCACTAACAATGACCAGAAATTTCAACGGACAAAATGAAGTTCTCCGTTCTCATCCTGGCTGCTGCTTCCGGGGCCGCCGCCGCCGCACAATGGCTCGCGCTTGCCAACGTCGTACAGGACGGCTATCTGAGCTGCCGAGTCGCGAGGGGAGAAACCCGGGAGAAGGCCAAGAAAGCAGCTAGAAGTAATGGCTCAACTCGGCTCAGGGAGAACATGCACTGCAGGTGGCTCCATGGGTCTGACGTCAGGGACGGCTTTTGGGTCAACTCGAACCAACTTCACTACAAGGAGGGCAACAAGCACTGGCACTGTGCGCCAGAGGGATACAACTTTACCACTACTGATATCCACACTGCCTGGGCTTGTTCCGCCAAATCTGGTTGAAACAGATCAATCAGGATGCTGCGATTTCGTACGTTGTCCCTACGTACAGTCTCCAAGCTCTGAGCAATGGAGACATGCAGTCCGGGATCTCTTATCCTTGGCTTTTTTCTTTTTTATTTATTTTATGCGCTGTTTCCAACGGCTATTAGTTCTGGCATATTTCGAAATGTAAATGAGCTGCGGAAGATCGAGCTTCACATTACAAGCCACGTCCTCTTGGGTATTGCCAGAAAATGGAGTGAATTTATGTATTATCCAACTCTCATGTTTGTGTGATTGTGACTGGAAATTGTGTGCTTTTCTTTCCATATATATATTTCAGGTCTCCCTTGACCGAGTCAAACTCACTTTGGATGACAGTGGAGCTCCATGTCAAACCAACCGGACCGACGCCTAGGCACAGCGGCGGGCAAGACTTGAATCAGATGAATCCCTGCTTTGGCGAACCATGCGTTGATGGTCCCCATGCTGCGAGGGTGACTATGGCTAGCGAAGTACACTTTGGTAGCTTTCGAAAATGAAGAGAGGTTTGTTAAGTTCGAATCTATCCGAAATGGAGGCCGCATCTGTGTTGCCAAGAGTTGAGTATTGTTCTAGATACTGGATTTACTATGTTTCACTGTTGAAATGAACTCGATATCAGATGTTGCTGACCTGGAAGACTCGGCAACTGCACGCTCTCAATTGCAAATTTTTCTTCATGCATGCCCACCATTTCCCATGTCTTCATACTCTACAACAAAACTCATGCTACTCAGCTTGCTGGACGCGTAATGACTTCTGAAGGCAACCATCTCAATTGGTCTTTGTGCTAATGGCTCTTAAATGTACATCAGTGGTAAGACCGAGCCCGCCCATTGCCGGCCATCCTCTTGTTCAAGTTGGTCAGGTTTGGTATTATTGGCAATTGAAAAGGCTTTTTTTGTGGCAACTCTGTGTTGAGTACCCGCCACATGTCCCATACCGTTGCCCGTCTCGCTGGAAGCATGCTGTATTGCAGACTATACAGGTTTTTGCGGTTAATGGGTGGAACAAACTGGCCGGTAAGGAGGCAGAGTAGAACCCGGGGGGCCAGATAGTGTTTTCGAATCCGGTGGGCCATTTGAAAATACTGATGAAACATGGCACTAAAACTCAGAGGGATGGACTAGAATGAATGCTTGTCAGTAACACCACGCTCCGTTCCTTTTTAGTCTCAGATGTTTGCATCTAGATTGAAATGCCCACCTTCAAATAGATAATGGAAGTCGGGGTCTCATCAGCGGAATTAGTGTCAGAGGTTCTGTGTTTCTGGGCATCACGAAGTTCAAACCGGATGCCGCCTCGATCCAAGTCAGTTGTGCACCAGACGGCAATAAGAAAGGCTTGTTGGTGTAACTCACCAGGCAACCTTTTCTCGTCCTTCACTCGCAACATAACAGCAAACAATGGAAAGTGATTCAACAGAGACAATAACGTGTCGAATCCGGCTTTCATAGAAATGATGATCATCCTGGCAATGGCAAAGTTGAGGTAGAAAACAACAACCGTGGGCAAGAGGAAGAAAAGCAGGGTAAAGAGAATTGTGCCGACGAGTAGCTGGTCCAGGTCATAGTCGCACGAGTCAATACGATTGCGCAGTATGTTGTGCTTTTTCCCACGAAAGAGATGAAACAGAGACTGCAGGATTTTTAGTTGCCAATGATAGATGCGTGCCGAAGCTAGGTAGAAGGAGTATATGTGCAGTGTCAATACGGAGAGCAGGTCAGAACATAATGCAACCGGCATGCTAGCACCGGCAAAGGATGTGAAACCAATAAACCAGACCGCCTTGGGTAGAAGTGGATGCAAAGTTCCAATACAGCCTAGAAATGGGTTAGTATATGTACGCTGAATGAACAATCTAGGTCATTGGAAACAACTTACTTGACCAATAGTCAATAACCCAAAGAAACAAATTTCCCAAGAAATCAGCCAGCTCGCTGTTGAGCTTCAATCCTGCTGGCCAACCCATTAACCACTTGATGCTACTTTCAAGCGCGTTTACCGTGTAGATGCGCAGAAGGTCACCTATTTGTGTGGCTACCCAGTCTGCGTGCTCGACTATGTACGAGCCGAGAGCCATACCGATGATAACGTCGTTTGCAACAAGCCAAAGGCTGTTATAGAACCGAATATAGTCAGGATGGCTCGTTGTAATGCTGGCCCAATTCATTTTCCTTTGTCGCAAAGTTGAGTATTGCATTGGCCAGTAGCAGAATTGTTGAAGTCGGATTTCAATTTGTTGTGCAGTGGCCGAAATATCTTTCAAAGCGGCATATCCCGGTTTTATGCGGAACTCGAAAAGAACAAGGAAGAGCTCCGCCGCAATTCGATGGCTCATCAGGAGAAGTATGAACACTTTCCGCATCGTTGGGAACAGATATACGACAAAGATATTCCAAAGTTGTCTAAGCACGTAGTTTCTCATGGTCGAGGCTGATTCCATAACTTGCTCAGATACACTCAGGCTCCTCTTGGGTCGGGTCCCGAGGCGGCCAACACTCTTTTGTAAAGTCTGTTCCAATTCCCAAGACCAATTAACCTGGTTAATAATCTTGCGCAACGCTTTGTCTCTCGCTGAAAGTACACGATTGGCTACACTGTGCTGTTTTAACTTTTCGACAAGCTTTTGTCGAGCTTCCTTCGCCGCCCTCTCCTGTTGTTCGATGGCGTCTTCTTGTCCGTCTAGCTTCTCGTCATCATCCAACAGTAATGTCTTATCCCCCAGGGCTAACGCAATTGGTGCCAAAGAGACGTATTGCATGTGTTTGGGGTGAGGTCGGTCGTAAAGAATGAGTTGTATGCTTGAGGCTTTGGCACAAGTGATGGCTGGTGTTCGGGATGATTGATTAATATTGGCGCAGACCCAGGAAGGGTCTTGGGCCTCTACGTTTATCGCATTAGACACTCCAAGGACGTGCATTGAGGAGTGCCCACAAAGGTCATATATCCGTGCAGGGGAGTGAGGCGCGTTTCTGAAGAAAGTACCCAGTTTCAGGTGGAATTCGACGTCTTGAGCCTATGTTCGTCGACTTAGACAAGGGCGACAAACCTAGCGTCGTAGTAATTGACTTACTCTCACATCCTCCAGAATGGCAACAACGAAGACGTCCAACGTAGAATTTCTCCAACCCACTACCACCCCAGGTCGATCAGACTTGCGGATGTCCGTCGGCCAGAACACTCGCATCAGCCCATCATGTTCTACCATGACCAAGGAACTGACGTTATGCAAATCGACAAGAGTATTAGAAGGAGCCGCGGCGCCTGAGCTGCTCGCGAGCAGACAAGCCAATGTCTGGAGCTCGTGGATGCTACCAGAGGTGTATGTCAGTATTAAATCTTATACAAGGAGCAGCGTCTTCGGCCTACCAAATATGTTTCCTTCTGCGCAACCCACACGACTGGTAGAAATATGGTCAAGAATAATGCAGTCAGGGCAATAACTCCCTTAACGACGCGGATCTAAAAGCACAATAAGGCAATTCCAAGTCAGTGGAGTAACGCAGACGCGCGCAGAAAGCCCGGCACTAGTTTACACGCAGACATATAACGTACCACAACTCCGTATTCAGCGGCGAAGATGGCTAGTTCATACAGGCGTGTCACAAGATCCCACCTCGCAGTAATGTAGCCAGCTACAAAGATGCCAAGGGTGAGAATTGAAAATGGGTGCATAGAGCGTTATCTGCGTTGGCAGCGCATGCCATCCGACACGTCGAACGATCCGGATCGGGGAGCTGTAAAGTGATGGCAAAGTTGACCGAGGCGGTTCGACGGTGAGTAGCTTCTTGGCAGTGGACACCCTAGACAGGCTCTGTGTCAAACGTCGTGGCAGGAGCACTGCATCAAATCGGACTTCGCAAAAGACACTGTCAGTAGGCGTCGTATTTAGCTGAATCAAAAGGTGGACGAGACAGGCTGCGTTCCGCTTCGCTGGCCACTGCTTGTAAGCTTGGGAACTCTGATGCCCATCCCTATCGCGACAACAGGATTTGAATTGAAGGTGGGGCGGGCCCCCAAAAGGAACTCGTCCCGCCGTCCCTCTTGCACTCACTTGCACTTGCCTCGTTCTCTCCAACCAAACACCACATATGCAATCACGTGGAGCCTCTGACGAGATTCATCAACGTCGAGTCCACCCGGCTCAGATTGCGTAGAGCCAGGACGATGAAGACACACTAGACGTTTGCTTTTTTTTTTTTTTTTTTTTTT
>KQ061730.1:108538-130223 GCA_001008035.1 Atkinsonella texensis | reverse complement strand
GTTTGCTTTTTTTTTTTTTTTTTTTTTTTTTTTTTGATACTGTATGGTTGGGGGGACGAATAGAACAGAGAAAACGCCAATATTCTATGAGCTGTGAGAAATAAACTAGGGTACAGCTCCAGCTCCGAGCTCAACCCAAAATACCCATATCCAGTCTAAGCTGTTCCGGACCATGCAATCATGCTATTCTTCTGCAAACTTAGCATATCTACGAGAGTCGCGATTGAAAAAATGGAGGACAAGTAGACACCACGAGACTTACTCTTTGGAGCTGTTAATCTTGCATCGTTCTCTTTGTTATCTTCCCGAGCCTCGTCCAGCAGTTTGTCAATGCCTCTTTCCTTCAAGGCGACCTGTAAAATACGTTAAATACCATGTGATACTGAAATGCGGCATTGTCAGGCTCGTGATCCCAGGAGTTACGTACGCCCAAGCACTTCTGATATTCCTTGAACAGTCCGGCGCACTCCTGGTTATCTTTTTCAGCACCTCTCAGGTACTCTGACGATGAAGTCAGCAGCTACATGGCTCAATTCTAAGGGCTCGAAAAGACTGACTTTCGCTGTACCATTTCAAGAAACATGTATCATAGCGCCTGTCGGCAGGATAAGCCACAAATAAGAAGGACCACTATCAAGGGGTCGTTGCTTACTCCTTGACTTCATTGCACTCTGGTGCTAATGACGCTGACATGGTGACAAGAGAGAATTCCAAGCGCAGAAAGTGCCCTTGGTGACTTGTGAGCGGGAGTATGAGGATACGATTGCTAACTATCCGAAGTTAGAACTAACAAGTCGGTTGATCAAAGAGCCAGTGTGCAATCCAAATCTTTCGCCTCGGTGTCTTCCCTTTGATGGACCCACATCCCATATCCTTGCTTCTTGAAGTTCGTCACAATCCATCCTTGACCTTAGGTACCTACCTAATAATACCTCGGTGACTATCGAAATTAATCCATTTCCTTAGTCGTCATGTGCATATAAGAATTTTGACCGTGATATATTTCCACAGTTTGAAGATGCCGTTGTGTTGTTGACATCATTTTGCTGGACTCAGTCGGTGATATTGAAGCGTCAAGCAGCAATGGCACTAAAATGTGCAGGCATGAGGCTTTGGCCCCACATTGTAGGCTTCATGCCGCCCAAGCAACCTGCTCACCCCGGCCCAAATACATGGATCTCCAACAGCCATCCCAGCTGCTGACGTCGCTTCGCGACGACTTCAGCCATATATATTACAGAGAGTGTACATCGCGCGTCAACGCGTGTCTGCGCGATTGCATCACATCATTCTCAGCTCTCGCCAAAGCCTTCGCCAAAGCCTTTTCGAGCAGTTCCAAAGTTCCTCTAGCTAGGTTTTCGAAACGCAGTGGCGATTGGACTGCTTCTCAGCCTTTTACTACAAAGCAACATGGTGCCGTCGCCCGAGGAGCTAGAAGCCGCCCTGATCGACGGCACATGCCATGTTTTTACCTCTGACCCCGATGCGACCACTGTGAATAAGGTTCGGAAACATGCAGAGGACGAGCATGGCTTGGACGAAGGTTTCTTTACCAGTGACGAGTGGAAGCAGAAGAGCAAAGCGTTAATTAAACAATACGTCGTACGTAACATTCCCGTGAGACATGTGTGAAAATCAGAACAACCTTTGATTTTTTTTTTTTTTGTAGGAGAAGCTGCTGGACGGTTGGTCACCAGAATCGAAGACGAAGGTCGAATCGAAAAACGGGGTCAAAAGGCAGGCTTCTGAAGAAGAATCATTCTACCCCAAGCGACGAAAACAAAGTGGTAAACATGGCACAGCTAAATCAAAGTCGAAAAGAGGAGACCAGGCTGTCAAATCGAAGAAGAAGACAAACCAGCTTGCGTCGCGTCGTAAGCATCAAGTCACGGACTCGGACCAGGACCAGGAATCAGACAGCGAAAAGAAGCACCCGCCATCTGTAGATACAAAAGATGCCTCTGAAGATGACGCCTTGTCGTTCACCAAAGTTAATACGTCCAAATCGCCGGTGGACGAAGAAGAAGAGGGATATTCGAGTGTCATTGACGAGCCCCCCAAGCCAAAACGGAAAAAGAAAGACGCGAAGCACGAATCATTGAAATCTACAAAACCGGTGGCTAAAAAGGCGACCGCGACAAGTGCCGACGACCCCCAGGAAGCAGAGATAAAAAAACTCCAGTCACAACTTGTCAAGTGTGGCGTCAGGAAGCTGTGGTATAACGAGTTGAAGCAATACGGCGACGACTCTCGCGCCAGGATCCGTCATCTCAAGAACATGTTAAACGACGTAGGCATGGATGGACGGTTTTCAGAGGCAAAAGCGCGCGAGATCAAGGAAATGAGAGAGCTTTTAGCCGATGTGGATGCGGCGCAAGAAATGAATGCGCTATGGGGCATGGGTAGTGGCTGCAGGGCCAGTCGCAGCAAGCAGAAGTCGATGAGGCTCGACGACACAGACGAAAGTGATGTTGAGACGGCCCCTGCGAAGAATGTCAATGGGGATGATAAGGATGATGATGAAATGACGACTTTCGCAGCTAGACGAAGGCGAGCCCAGGCAGATCTTGCGTTTCTTGGTGATGATAGCGGATCTGATTAGACGGTTATGCTCCACGTCACTTAATATGGTCCCGAGTTGGCAAGAGGTGTCTGGCAAGGCGTACTTGGTCGACTTTATTAGTTAATTTCTTTTGGTGGAATTTGTAAAACTGAAGATCGGCCTGATGAGTCATATGTACGAAAGGAGTTATTGGTCGCGAAAGGGGCTAAAAGTTGTTGGGGGGGTATTCGTGCAATTGGAGTTGTTTGTTGACGTTGCTAGCAACTCAGATACCATTGCTTTTTCGCTACAGAAAGAAGCACGTCTATCTACTCCGACCAGACTTTGTATACAATCCGACTTCCGTACGTCTCTCCTTTCTTCAGCATTGTCATGCTCTTCCACTCGGGAACATTCACCGCGTTGACCCATCGTTCTGGCTCGCAACAAAAGGCACTTCGAGGGCCTCTGGCACCTACACCGTCCACGGCTGGTACATTAGTCCAGTCACCAGTGTAGAACTGGTAAGAAGGCTCTGTGCTCAGAACTTCCAGGTGAATCCCCGTCTTTGCATGGCTCGCCGCCAAATCACACGTCAGTGGCTCTGAGCGAGTATCGATTGGCACGGAGCCAGGATCCGTCACCTTGGTGAAGCAGTTGTCGAATTGTGGACCTGTGGCCGTGAGGGTGAATGGCTGCGTTGTGTCGATGGTGGCATGAGGAACGGGTGGCCCTGTGGGAACCAAATGCTCATCGTTAGGCAAGAGATGCTTCGACGATAGCTTCACGACGGTACCGTCTACAGTGGCGTCTCCCGAGAGATTGAAATACGAATGGTTCGTCAGATTGACGGGCGTCTCGTCCGCTCCGTCCACGAGCGTAGCCTGGTACTCGATCCCCAGGACAATCACTTGTTTGCCGTCTTGGGTCTGCGTCCCCGCTGTGTAGATGACCTTGGCTTCAACTGTCCCGGGAAAGCCCTCATCGCGATCCTCGCTGGTAAGAGTGAACTCGACGCTCTCGCCGCCGTGCAGATTCTCAACTCCCGGGATTTGCTTGACGCCGACCGGGGTTGGACCCTTCCAAATGCGTTTGCCCCAGCCAATGTTGCCGCCATGCAGGGTGTTGGGACCGTTGTTGGCGACAAGGGGATAAGTCTTGCCGCCGTTCACGCTGTCTAGCTTGGCGCCCTTGATGCGGTTGGTAACGCGGCCAATGGTTTCACCGAAAAACGCAGAATTGTACTTCACATACTGCTCTTGATTGGGGAAGCCGAGGACGATGTTTGTGCCCTTGACGTCGATGGATTGGATGATAGCGCCGAGGGGCAGGAAGGAGAATGCTGCGTCGGCCATGACTTTATTTTTGGTGTTGGTGAGGGTTAGATGACAGTTGGAAGTTTGACACAAAAACTGTTTTGCGCCAATGGATTATATATGGATAAGCCTATAGTGCCCAGAGACAAAGAGTCATTCACTTATTGATTCGTGTAGCCGGTGAATGGCTGTTCAGGCTATTTGCATCGCTCAGGCTGATGCCATTGCACAATCCTGGCATTTCCGGTGAGACCGTAGGTGAGGGGCTGCGGGTGACTTGTGCAACTCGCACCAGACCATACTGTAGGAGATGTCGATATCAGCACATCCGGCTCGGATGAGTCTGATTGAGACTGATGGATGGATGGATGGATACATACCATGTGTTGGGCAGTCGACTCTACAACCGGAGTTGCTGCATGCGGTCTGGGCTACAAATTCCAGTGGACTGTCTAGTCAACTGTCTTGTTTACCATACAGTCAATCGCTCCAATAGATCGATTAGTAGGGCGCTTGAATATAAGCTTGTTGTGTCTGCTGTCTGCTGTCTCTGGCCTCTCGACGGCCGACTTTTGAGTCTGAGCCGTGAGCCGATCATCTACTTGACCATTCACGGGAAACGCGGAAGCAGCGGACGGGACGCTACAGTGCGCCAAAAGCTACCTTGGGAGTTTGCGAGGCTTGACTTTAGCTTTGTCTTGTACTATGTACTCCCAGCCTTGCTCCCCAATCAATCAATCATTCATCATTCATCATTCATTAGCTCACGTTGCAAAATTCCGAACGAGTCTGCCTCATCACAACAAAACAAAACCTCGTCAGCCATGGCTTCGCCCTCCCCCGCAACAACGCCAAAACGGAAGCGTGGTCAGCCAAATGCTGCCTCCAGACCAGTTGAATTCTCTTTTAGCCTGTCGCAAGCCGAATACTCGGAAGACGGTGGCGGCAGTCCGCAATCCAGGGTTGCACATCGGTTTCGCGGTCTGGCCCTTGAAAGTGAGGGCGGGGTTCCGGATGATGCTGCAGATGATGACGTCGGCACCCAGAAGCGCCAGAAGCGCCAGAAGCGCCAGAATTCCAATGAGGTAATGATTGATGCTGTTGGGGCTGCTGTCCAGGATGGAACTGCATCCGATTCCCCGAGTCCACGGTCAAGGCCGCATGTAAGTTTCAAGACGCAAGCTGTGGCTTTGGACAGCTCTTTAGTTCCCCCTCCTTCGGAAGACGACGTTGAGAGGCTAGAAGACCCTGAGTTACTACGGCGCAAGAGAGCCAGTACACCGCCTCTGAAATTGAAAAAATCACCGACAGGAATCAGCAACTTGGAGGGTCCGGGGGACGGAAGGGTCGAAGGTTCGGAAGAACATTCAGACGATGACGATGTCGTGGACCCTATCAGAGCAGCATTGACCTGGCATGACGACGAGATCACAGTCTATGACCCTGATGACGAGGACGATGATGGAACTGGAGTAAACGGCATTGGTTTCAGACCAACCCCCGCATTAGCACATGCCCGAGCTATGAGGAGACGGCAACAAATGGCTGAGTATCGCAAACGGGAAGAGGGCGAGGCTCGGACTAAGCGCAGCCAAGGGCGAAGAGGGGAAGGGTCTCTATCAGCGCGGCCAAAGAAGAAGTCGCCGGCCAGGAAAGTGCGCTTCCTTGATTTGGAGAGAAAACACTTGGCTGTGGCGACTCAGGAACTTTGACATTGCAGGTGCTGCAACACCAACAACGCGTGTGTAGGCACTAGTAAACGCGAATACACGCTGCGTGTAACGAATTTATGACTTATGGGGGAAACATCTATAGCCGGTGTTCCTCGAGCACTGAAGTGCACAATGGTAATTATTGGATCCCTTCTCAAGATTGCACATTACTGGAAGCATTGTGGTATGGGTCTCTTATCTGCAATTGGACGCTATTCGTAGACGAGTAATGTAGGACCCTAAACAGGGGTGAAATGGCAGTAATCTAATTTCTATATACCATATTGACATCGTTTTGAAATGCTGCTACAGATAGATATCCGACGACGCATTTGCATAATCCTACATAGAATACACATGGAGACGGCGGTTACCCAGATGCCAATCACCAAAACTTGTACCAAGCCTTCTGTGCCTCCGTCTTCTCTTTTTCGAGCCTCAATTGTTCTTTCTTCTCTTCTGCTGCTTTCCTAGCGAGCTCCCTCTTGTTCTCTGCGACGACTTCAATGTTTCTCTTCATTTGGATGCGCTCGGCTCGTCGGAGGTATTGGCAATATTCGTAGGATAATGTGCTTCCGAGGATGAACATTCCCACCGCCCAGTTCGCTGCCTTGACGGCGTTGCCTGACATGATGTGGACGATGTCAGTTTCCTTTTCGCGCCTTCGTGAAGGACTAGAAATCAAAACGTAATGCTCAATGCGCACCCTTGAGGACAAACTTTAGTCCACCTGCTCCTGCACCCGCGGCGATGCCAGCCAAAAACCCTTGCCTAGCGCATGGCGTGTTATGAACATTGGTAAAGTCATCCGTCTTGATCATGCCAACGGCCTCGGATATAGTCGTTCTGGCATTGGAGGCTTTCCCAGGCGTTTTGTCTTCGTCTCCGACTTGTTCTGTTGGTTTGGACCAGACATGCAGGGTCTTCAGGGTCGGGTTTTGCGTCTGCGGCGCATCGTCGATGTTGGGCGCCATTCCTGGCTACCTTGTAGGGAAATCCAGCTTCATACAGGACCTCTAACGAGCTGATTGGATACGTTCAACCTGCTCGCGAAACTGAGGATTCAGATTCCCTGTCCGGATATGAGGGGTCTGATGACGCTGCAATCGAGGTCACCTCCTCGGCTGGAGGTCGTTTGATCGAGGATCCGACTGTCGGCGCCAGTGGCTCAGCTGCAGTTGACTTCTACAGTTGTGTGGCTGGGCAACTTGCCAGAGAAAAATTCATTAAAACTCGAGGTGGGGCCGTCGCCGTGTCGCGCCGAGAACGCGTTGCGGCGCGTCTTCCTTGACACAACCACTATGTATCAGCTGTATCAGCCATTGCCCTTCGCCTATTGCCCCATCGAGCATTGTAGATGTCGAACTTGTTCATTCCCATCTCTTTGCTGTGTACATACTCCATACAAGATAATATTTTCATTATTCGGCAACTTGGGCATCTAATGCGCAGAGCGCAGCCTCCCATGACGGCCACTTCTGTCCATCAAGCTCGACTCTGTCAGTCCGCCATTCTTCGAGCTTGAACCTACTCAGCCAGCTACACCTCCCACGATGCCAAATACAAGTTTGCGGAAGCCTCAAAAGGGCTTTCGTCGTGGCGGAAAATCCGCTTACCATGGCGCAAGGTCGCGCACGTTTGCTGCAAGATCTAGAGCCGAAGGAACTTCCGCTGACGAGAAATGGGAACGGACGAGGCTCGCCCAAACGATCGACGAAAACTTCGGCTTTGCGAGATACGATGGCGGTAAGAAAAAGGAAGGTTGGGTTGTCAGTGTTCAACCTACCTCCATCGAGGATGACAGGATACCTCACGGCCGAGCTGCTATCGACTGTTATTTCATTGAGCAAGATGGCTCGACATTTAAAGCAACTGTCGAATACGACCCATACTTCCTGATCGCTGTCAAGAGAGGACATGAATCCGAAGTTGAGGAATGGGTCAAACGAGTGCCAGGTGACGGTGTTGTCAAGTCCATTCGCAGAGTGGAGAAGGATGACTTGAGCATGCCAAATCATCTATTAGGATATCGGCGGACTTTTTTAGAGCTCAGGTTTGCGAACGTCAACGATTTAATGACTGTCAGGAGGGATATTATGCCTTTGGCGGAGAAAAATAAGAAGAACATGAATGCTATGGATGCATATGCTGAAGTTGCTAAGTAAGTCTTGGCTTCTTGGATTAGCACCTGGGGAGCAAAACATTGAATACTGACGATGGTTGACAGTGCCAACGGTAAATTTGACTTGTTCGATGATGATTTACGAGATAATGATCGGATTAATGCCCCATTCGCTGAGGCAAGCGACTATATTGTCGACATTCGCGAATACGACGTACCATACCATGTACGAGTAATGATTGATTTAGGTATGATACATAAGATCCCAAGCGTGTTGGCCTTGTCATCTGACACTGCTTGCACAAGATATACGAGTTGGATTATGGTACTACGTTGAAGTTAAACATGGGGTCACCAAAATCTTACCCAACAAGGATCGATCCTTGCCAGCAGATCCTGTTGTTCTGGCTTTTGATATCGAGACCACGAAACTTCCTCTGAAGTTCCCAGACGCAGCCGTGGATCAAATCATGATGATTTCTTACATGATTGATGGCCAGGGATTCTTAATAACAAACCGAGAGATCATCGCCGAGGACATTGGCGATTTTGACTACACACCGAAACCCGAATACCCTGGTCCATTCATGATTTTCAACGAGCCCAACGAGAAGGCTGTTATCGAGCGCTTTTTTCTGCATATCAAGGAAGCTCGTCCCACAGTCATAGCAACTTACAACGGTGACTTTTTCGATTGGCCATTTGTTGAGGCAAGAGCCAGTGTGAATGGCATCGACATGTATCAAGAGATCGGTTGGAAAAAAGACAACGAAGACCTATATAAATGCAACTATGGTGTGCACATGGACTGCTTTCACTGGGTTAATCGCGATTCCTACTTGCCACAAGGTTCTAGAGGTCTCAAAGCAGTCACCGTGGCCAAGTTGGGATACGATCCCGATGAACTCGACCCCGAATTGATGACGCCTTACGCCAGCGAACGGCCACAAACGCTTGCAGAATATTCCGTTTCCGATGCCGTTGCCACATACTATCTATACATGAAATACGTTCATC
Organism: Atkinsonella texensis; assembly: GCA_001008035.1. NCBI lineage: Eukaryota > Fungi > Ascomycota > Sordariomycetes > Hypocreales > Clavicipitaceae > Atkinsonella > Atkinsonella texensis. The sequence goes on along the minus strand of KQ061730.1, from coordinate 121,514 downwards.
CTTTCGTCTTTTCTCTATGTACAATTTTACCGCTCAGTGGCGATGATACTCTGAGAAAAGGTACTGGCACACTTTGTGAGATGTTGCTCATGGTACAGGCTTACCAGAGAGAAATTGTCTTGCCGAACAAGCATCAGTCTCCTAAAGAAGCGTTTTGGGATGGTCACCTGTTGGATTCAGAAACGTATGTTGGTGGTCACGTTGAGAGCATCGAGGCTGGTGTGTTCCGAGCTGATATTCCCGTGGATTTTTCTGTCGACACTGGAGCTATCGACGAACTCTTGCGCGATTTGGATGCGGCCCTGAATTTTGTCATTACCGTCGAGGAGAAGAAATCACTGAGTGACGTGGAAAATTATGACGAAGTAAAAGAAAAGATCGCCGCCAGGTTGTTGAAACTAAAAGAGACCCCTAATCGACACGAGCGGCCACTTATCTATCATTTGGATGTCGCATCCATGTATCCCAATATAATGACAACAAATCGGCTGCAACCTGATTCCATGATTTCTGAATCAGACTGCGCAGCGTGTGATTTCAACCGCCCGGGCAAGACTTGTGATCGCAGAATGCCTTGGGCATGGAGAGGAGAGTATCTTCCGGCTAAACGAGACGAATACAACATGATTCGCAACGCGCTGGAGAATGAGAAGTTCCCTGGGAAAACGCCATATGCGCCGCAGCGCACATTCGCCGAGCTGAGCGCCGATGAGCAGGCAAATTTAGTACGCAAACGCCTTCAGTTGTACTCGCAAAAAGTATACCACAAGATTCACGACTCGACCACCATTGTGCGAGAAGCCATTATCTGCCAGAGGGAAAACCCCTTCTACATTGACACCGTCCGAGATTTCCGCGATCGAAGATACGACTATAAGGGGAAGGCCAAAGTTTGGAAAGGCAAAACAGACGCTCTTAAGTCGTCTGGTGCAGCAGCTAACGAGGTCGATTCTGCCAAGAAAATGATCATTTTGTACGATTCTTTGCAGCTTGCGCACAAGGTCATTCTCAATTCTTTCTACGGGTATGTCATGAGAAAAGGATCTCGATGGTATTCCATGGAAATGGCCGGTGTGACTTGTTTGACTGGAGCTACAATCATCCAATTGGCCCGACAGCTCGTAGAACGACTGGGCAGACCTCTTGAGCTGGATACAGATGGTATCTGGTGTATGTTGCCGGCAACATTTCCTGAAAATTTCTCCTTTAAGCTGAAGAATGGCAAGAAGCTATCAATATCATATCCCTGTGTTATGTTGAATCACTTGGTACATGACAAATTTACGAATCATCAGTACCAGACACTAGTTGATCCGAAAACGTTTAAATACGAGACACACAGCGATAACTCCATCTTCTTTGAAGTCGATGGCCCTTACAAAGCAATGGTGCTACCGACGTCCAAGGAAGAGGACAAGAACTTGAAAAAGCGATATGCTGTGTTCAATGACGATGGCAGTCTTGCTGAGCTGAAAGGGTTTGAAGTCAAAAGACGTGGAGAGCTGAAGCTGATCAAGATCTTCCAACAACAAATCTTCAAATTTTTCCTCGAGGGGCAAGATCTAACAGAGTGTTATGGTGCTGTCGCCAAGGTCGCAAATCGATGGTTGGACGTTCTTCATAATAAAGGAACCACTTTAGCCGACGAAGAGCTGATGGAACTTATTTCAGAGAACCGAAGCATGTCCAAGACGTTGGAGGAGTATGGTGCCCAGAAGTCGACCAGTATCACTACTGCTAAGCGTCTTGCCGACTTCCTGGGCGAACAGATGGTGAAGGATAAAGGCTTAAACTGCAAGTTTATCATCTGCTCAAAGCCGAGAAACGCACCAGTCACGGAGCGTGCTGTTCCCGTCGCCATATTCTCAGCTGATGAGTCAATCAAGCGAGCTTACTTGAAGAAGTGGCTTAAGGAAGAACCTGTCGACACTGATCCCAGGGCTCTATTAGATTGGGACTACTATCTCGAGCGACTAGGCTCTGTCATTCAGAAACTGATTACCATTCCGGCGGCTCTGCAAAAAGTTCGCAATCCTGTCCCTCGAGTTCCTCACCCTGACTGGCTTCAAAAACGCATTAACATCAAAGATGACAAGATGAAGCAGAAGAAGCTCACGGATCTGTTTGCCAAAGAGCCACTGGGAGGCATCACTAATGTTAATAGCTCTCGAATGGACGACTTGGAAGACTTTGGCAGCAAGTTACTCAAACCGAAGCCGGTCAATGCTGCCGTCGCCTTGTCACAGCCGGCGCTAGCGGCAACTGGCGCGCAGAAGAGGAAATCACCAGTACCAGTTGAGAATACAGACCCTATGGCCTCGTTGCCCAAGGTCATGCCGGGCGCATCAGAGGATTACCCGGCCTTCTTGAAATATCAGAAACAAAAGTGGAAACTGCAAAAGCAGGCTCGAATTCGCAGACGACAACTATTTGGTGACAGGAAAGGTCTTACTGGAAGCAACATTCAGCATACATTCATGAAACAAGCACATATTACCTTCATGAACAATTGGCAACTATTGCACCTTCAAGCCACCGAATCGCCAGGAGTGGTCACAGCCCATGTCTTGATTGATTCCAAGATCCACACTCTCAAGATCAACGTCCCTCGCCAGATATTACTCAACCTCAAAAGTAACGAGCTGCCGGATGTCGACATCCCTCGTTGCGAAGTGGAGCAGGTCAATTACACACTGCCGAACGGCCACCTGTCAACACATCTCTTCAAACTGACCGTGCCAGAAGATGCGTATTTTAACGAAGCGGCCAAATTCTCGTTGCTGCTCAACCACCCAAGCGTGGAAGGTGTTTATGAGAAACAAGTACCCTTGGATATCAGGGCTGTGCTCCGGCTGGGAAATCAATGTGTAATCGACGAACAGCAAAATGCGGTGCTTGGGAAGGGATTAGAACAGGGTTTCGACCTCTCTGGGTTGAAGCGGCCTCCCAAAACCGGTGATTACCTCGAATCATGTCCTCTCGCATACATCTATATTTCCCACATTACAGCAGGCGAACGCCAAATCTTTGGCATCTTCTCCACCACTTCTAGTCAGGCAAACATCATCATACTTCACAAGAATAAGGACAGCGGCCAGGACCTGCCAAATATCACAAGAATGTACTCAGAAATGCTGGCCAAGCGAGCCGAAGAAGCAGCAGGCACGAATTGGCAAGACTGTTTCAAATACCAAGATAAGATCAGCTTCAAGATTACACAAGTGTCTACTCGTCGCAAAGTACATTTGGAGATTGGCGACATTGTCAAGAAGATGAGAAAGAACGAATCTCGTCCACAGATGATGGTAATTCAATCGTTACAGCGCAACTCATTGGTTCACGATGTCCCTGTCTTGGGAGAGTTCCCCATTTTGCCACTCAAGTACGACGCGACGGATAGTTCACTTCCACCCCTAGGATGGCAACCCGTGGTGGCGCGCCGACTTCTAGGACACTACCTCGGGCTGGGGTCATGGATCCTGCATTTAACCGCTTTGGCTCGATACGGCGATGTCCCGCTATGTAATCTGGAGCGAGACGATCCTCGGTTCCTTATCGACATTGCATATGCTCGCCGGCTGCAGGCGAATGGAGTCGTTCTCTGGTGGTCTGCAGGCCCGCGCCCTGACCACGCTGGTTACGAGAAAGATGACGTTCTCGGCCCTCTGGACACGGTCAAGATGCCAAACGTGAACAACCCGGGAACGTTTGCCTCAGTGTGCATTGACATTGACGTGCGCAACTTGGCAATTAACACTATCTTGACTTCATCACTCATCAACGAACTGGAAGGCGCAGACTCGGTTTCATTCAATCCCACGGCAGACGGATCTGAGACACTGGCTTCAGACAATGCCTTCTCCAATGCTGGTGTTCTCGTGCTGCGCGAGATGGTCAAAGCCTGGTGGGCGGAAGCTTGCAAAGGCAGCACGATGGCAGATGTCTTGGTACAGCATCTGGTTCGCTGGGTTGAGAATCCGGACTCGTTCATGTATGACCGTGCTTTGCACTATTATGTGCAAATGATGTCTCGCAAAGCCTTCCAGCAGCTTATGGCCGACTTTCGACGAGTTGGCTCTCAAGTCGTCTTTGCCGACTCAAACCGACTGATCCTCCAGACTACGAAAGCCGAAGTCGGCAACGCCTTTGCTTACAGCCAATACATTATCAAATCTATCAAGAGCAAGCCACTCTTCCACTTTATTGATCTCGAGATCAAGGAGTACTGGGATTATCTGGTATGGTACGACGAGTTTAATTACGGCGGCAAGGCTTGCCAAGAGGTGGTTGAAGCGGATGAGCAGAATCTGGAGACAATCATGCATTGGCAGATGGCAACATTCCTCCCCGCTCGCCTACAGCCAACTTTCCAAGAATGGGTGATCGCGTTCATTCAATTGATGCACGCGCTCAAGCGGCCTGTGAATCAGGATCCCGACTCAACCATCCGTCTCACTCAGCTACCCAACCGAGAGAGCGAGACCCAAGAAGGACAGATAATTCTCGGCAAGTCGTACGAGAAGCCTCTTAAGAAGACCATCAGCGGTCTGATCAGCCAGCAGAAGCGCGAGCTGCTGCACCCAGAGTTAGCAGAAGACTACAGCTTTCCCAACCTGCCAGGCTCCCACCTCGCTCCGCGCAATCCCGTCCTGGAGCTGGTCAAAATGCTGATGCAGGTGCTCTCTCTCGACAAAAACATCACGCTCGAAGCCCGCCTCCTGCGCAGAGAACTGCTCGCGCTCTTCGAGGTGCGCGAGTTCTCGAAGGAAGGCGCTTTCGCGAACCCCTCGGAGAGCCTGAAGCTCGTTCAGCTCTCGTGCGACAGCTGCACCATGGCGCGGGATCTGGATCTCTGCCGGGACGAAGACCTCCAAGGCGGCCCCGGCCACGGCCACGGATGGCAATGCAGCTTCTGCGGCTCCGAGTACGACCGCGTCGGCATCGAAGAGAGACTTTTAGCCATGATTGAGTCGTGGGTTGTCGAATGGACCACGCAGGATCTCAAGTGCGCTCGGTGTGGTACCCTGCGCGTAAACGACCTCATGGAGCATTGTACGTGCAGTGGGGAGTGGAAGGAGATTGTGTCCAAGGCGGATGTTGTGCGCAACTTGACGGTGATGAGGAGGGTGGCCAAGTATTATGGGCTGAGGATGCTGAGTGATGTTGCCGAAGGCTTGTTTTCAGAGATCTAAGGAGTCTGGGACGTTGATTTGATCAATGAAAGGCGTTGTTGAGGGGGTAATTTAAGCACGGCAATATGGCGTTTGAGGCGCATGTTCAACTCAGCATGACATGGATTGCAAAGCCGAGTGTATTCCTAATCATTTTCCGTTCTACGACATATATCTTTGTTCCTCGTAGTTGAGTCTGCTCCATGGCAACAGTCATACCGCCGCATCTCTGCAGGCAACCATGACTGAACGATCTTGAGTCCGCCTTACCACTCGCCTCACTCACCACTGCATCTTTCCCGGGAAACCCATGTGGCGTAAGAAGATGCGGGCGTTGAAGGCCAGATTGTTGATGTTTGGGCCGCAACTATTAGGGTAGATGAAAAGGCACTGAAATGTATTGACGATGATAGTCAAGCTAATCTCGAGACTATACATTGTCGAACAAAGGTAGGCATCTCGGTGCCTGTCAGAAGAGATATCACCTACTGAGACCTTTGATGATAAAAAGAAGAGCCGAGAGGTCAAAGGAAACTCAAACCAACTAGGGTCCTGGTCCCCGAATTACCTCGTTTCACGTCCATGGTTGGCGTTCTGAACCACACTGCCAAGCTGCCGCAGGAGCGAGGCGGAGAGGTATGCGGTCTACCCGCCCTGTCGACAGTCCTACGACCTACGAACGGTACCTGGATAGCCGACGGAGGTCACGCGTGTCACTGCAGAGCATGATCAACTAAGTGCACGGGAGAGACGGCGCCAGACCTGACTTCGATTGAGAATGCATCCGAGCTAGCTACCCCGCGGGACTACCAACGTGAGGATGAACAGGAGTCGAGGAGATCGGATCTTCGTTCACGACGGCTGGATCCCCTTTCACAATGTCACGCCGGCGTCGTCCTCGCTACCGCAAGTCATAAGCCCCTGCCCACCAAGGCTACTCATCAACGACAGGGAGCCTGTGCCGAACAGGCCTGATCAGCGCATGGAGATCTTCCAAGCTGCCACCGTTATGGAAGATGCGCCAAAGCGAAGGTCGGTATGCTTGGAAACAGGGTGAGTATTCTCCCCAAAATACCTCGGCCCCCAGCCCGAAGCGGAAGAAGATAGAGAGATAGAATGTTCCTATCTTCATCCCGCAAAGCCGCCGCGAGCCATCTTTTTTGCCCGGGCATCCCTTCTGTTGTGGTTTGCTCTAGAGCCCTTGTGTGCCTCTTTGTTCCGCCTCGCCGACTCGGTTTCCTTCTCACCAGTTGGGCCAGCGACATTGCCTCCTGCTCCTCTGCTGCGGCCACCGCGTCCTCTCCCTCTACCGCCTCGGTTAGATCCGCCGACGGTATGGCTGTCTTCGGTACCTGAACCAGCCGGGCTCGCTCTCCATGAGGTTCGCTCGAGTTGTGCTTGCTGCCCTGCAAATGCATACTTGGCTTCTAGTCTCTTCTTCTGCTGAGGATTCCTGGCCAACACAACCGCCCATCCCTCAATAGCCTCGTCAGTCATGCCGGTGTCGTCTCTTAATTTGGCGCGGGCGCTGCTCCTCCTCGTTGCGGCATCGCGGTCAAACAACTTTTCTTCCGTCTGGTAGGCGCGGAACAGAGCTTCTTCGTTCCCATCACTTGCCCCGTCGGCTTCTTGGTTCACGGTATCCACTGTGCCGCCAACATCTGCTGCGTCGTAGGTGTCATCTCTTTCATCGTCATCAGAGTCGAATGCTGCAAGAGCAGACAATATGGCTGCTTTATTCGGTGCTGTAGACTTGTCTTTGAGAAGTTCATCGGCAATCCTTTCAGTTTTCTTGCCAAATGAAATTTTGGACATGTCAACATTCAAGCGATCAAATTCGTCGTCATCAAATACATTCCGTCTGGACGGTGTAGGAGTGGTGGTAGGCGGCGGTGGCAATGTTGATCGAGGAGCAAGGTCGGCTTGATGAGGTGTGTCTGAATGTAATGATCTGTAGATATGTTAGTGGATATGTTCAAGGTCTTAATCATCCATTATTCTTTATTTTTTTTATTTTTCTTTGTGTAAAGACATAAGCTGTGCATAGCATATTGCGAAAGAAAACGTACAATGGTTCACTCCTGTCTGCGGTAGCTAGTGACGCAGGTAACGATTCAGCAAGCAAATTGGCCACCACTTGTTCAACGTCATGGCCATACTCGTTCAGGCACTTGGACACGAATCCGGCCCCGAGATGCGGGAACAGGTCTTGAACCTGCGTAATCTGGCTCATGCGGTGTACATGCATTTCTGCGTGAATATCATCTTGCGCGGCTTTTCTTTTGCCCTTGTCGACTTTTCTGTGCATAAGACGTTTCGGTCTCACCATTGGTCCCTTTCTGAAGGATTCCAAGGCAGTGACTCTTCTCTTGAGGCTTCCTGTCGCCGCTTGGTGGCCTTCTGCTTTTCTTAGCAGGAACTTCAGAAGCGGCGTGGAAGTCACAAGCTCTGTCACAAGTGAGTCATTGGCATTCAGAGGCCCCTGTTTGTGAGCATCTGCCGCCGCATTCAAAGCGAACAGCTGGTCGTTGAGCATTGACCATTTCGGAGGCTCAACTTGGACGAGTCCAACGAGACACAAGTACGCTGTAGTGACCATGGTTCTTCGCAGAGGCGGATTCATCACCTTGAAGCAGGTAATTAGGCCATCGAAAAAGTCGGAGCCTGCCAAGAACAGGGTACATGCATGAGGCGACGCGTGTAGAAGATGGTTCAACGTAGTGAGTTTCGATTCGACGAATTTTAAGTCTCCCTTGATGCCCGAGTCTAAATGAGAAATAAGCCGCTTCTTGAGAGACGTCAAGGAAGCCTCTATCGCGATGCTTGAAGTCTGCTTGCTGAAGAGGGTGGCAATGAGCGTTGTTGAGCGAGATTTCGGGTACACCTTTGCAAAATCCGCCAGAAAGTCGCACTGCAGTAACAATGGTGGGTTCAATAGTCTGAGCAGGCGTGATGTGAGATGGAAAACGGGACGCAAGAGAGAAGCTGAACCTGATATTGGTGATCCGGCCTCTGCTGTCTCGTGCACGAATGTAGACGCGAATGCGACCAGGGCAGCATGACTCTCATCCGCACTCTTCAAGAACCCCTCGTCTGAAAGACTTGAGTATGCCTGTAGCAAGACTTGCCATGCTTCCAAAAGTGCGTTCCAATCCGCCACGCTCAATTGCGTCTGCCATATGGCGTTTGGGAATGGTGCCAAACGCGGGAGGGTCAGCATGTCGGCGTCTGCTTGGCGTGACAGTAATGAAGGAAGTGAAATTCGAAGAAAGCCGGCAGGTGAGAGGTGAGAGTACAGTAAGTACCTAGGTACTTCTAGAAGGCTAATAAATGCGTCTCGCGGTTTCGGTACATGAGACCTCTATCACGCCAACCCGGTTCCTGGTGACTCTGACCGGCCTGTCATCATCAACTTGTATGACAGTCCGTAACTCTTACGTAGAGTTCTCGCACTAACCACGTTGGCGCGCGATGGCAGGTACCTAGGTACCTGGTAGATAGCAGAGCCCACTTCTAGGCCAAAAATGGCCTAGCGTCGAACACGCCTGACACGCTTGACACGCCTGACTCTGCACGTTTTCTCGCGCCGGAACATCACATCACAAGTCTGACCTGACCTTAGGTCGGATGAGATATAGCCTCGACCATCACCACCATCAGCGAGGGTAAACCACTGCACATAATGGATCAAAATCGGTCAGATCTGATCAAAAATAATCCTATTGGGAATGGACTGGACGCCTTCCGCTCGTCGTTCCATGCAAAAAACAACAACAAGCCGTCAAGAGGACTAGATCAGCTCAACTTCGCAGGTACTTCTCCCATTATTTTGTAGTGTACCCTTACTATTCTGACTGCGTATCTAGAACTGCGGAATCTGTCTATGGATTTGCTCTCGGCACTCCAAATGACTCAGGCTAGTCGCTTGCTCCGTTCTAGCGGTAATAGGACGAATCTCGTAAGCGACCTGGTCACAGTCTTCTCCGCCGTTAACTCAAACGAGTTCGATTTTGACCGCATCAAACCGCTTCTGGAAGTAGCTCTGGAGGACAGCCTGGACGATGTGCGTCTCTGGAAGCATGTCTACGATCTCGTTACCGAATCTACCCCTCCGCCTCGGCCGATTGGTTCCGATATCGTACAGACTCCATGGACTCGTAACATGGGCAGTTTAGTGAACTCATCCGAACTCCGCTCCAACGTGGATGAGATTTTGAAGCAAGAGCTTGAGACCCTTTATGTTGACGTCCCCGACTTGCATAACGCCATCTTTAAAGGCGTGCCAGGCCTAGAGACTGCGTCTGAGACGGCTTTCAACGAGTGTACTAAGGGAGAATCTCCGCTCTTTAATGGGAGATGGACCGGATGGCCAAGCGTGGCAACGGAAAGGGATGTAATTTCTTGGCTTACTGACCTTGTCCCAAGATTGGAGGCTTTCGCAGGTGGTCCAACCGTACTGCGTCAACGAAAGCTATTAGCGCAGCCCAGAACACCATTGCTGGGCTCTACAGGCATACGTAGCATGGATATTGGTTTCGTTCATAAGGATTTTAACACCGATCACCATAAGACGGATTTCAGGTATCGATGGTCACACATTCTGGTGGCCGGCGAACTAAAAAGTAACCCGCGCGCTGACAAAGCATTGATGGCATGGACTGATCTGGCAAGGTATGCAAGAGAGGTTCTCGCAGCTAGAGACACGCGTCGCTTTGTTCTTGGATTCACTCTCTGCGGATCCCTAATGAGGGTTTGGGAGTTCGATCGAATTGGGGCTATCGCATCAGAACAGTTTGACATTAACAACAATGCACAAATGTTTATAAAGACAATTCTCGGGTTTCTCTGGATGGATAAAGAGAACCTTGGGTTTGATCCTACAATTATTACAACTGCAAGCGGGCGGCACATAGAGATTGAACGAGACGGGAAGAGAGAGCGTCTGGTGATTGATAAGGTTATACACCGCGCGAAATGTATAGCAGGCCGGGCGACAACTTGTTGGAAAGCTCATCGAGAAAATGACCTAAAAACGATGCTTATTATCAAGGACTCGTGGCAATCCACTGAGCGAGACGAAGAAGGCGAACTACTCCAAGAAGCAAAGGAGAAGGGGGTTATCAATGTTGCCCGTCATTATCACCATGAAACTGTTCGAGTTGGCGGTATCGATGACGATGTTTTACGCAATGTCCGAAGGGGACTAGACGTCACTCAAGCCAAGATTTATCAGCCTGCCAGGTCGAGACGTACAGAAGGCACCAGCACATTAGGTCTTTTGCGCCAAGGTCGTAGCAGTAGTGCTGGCATCAAGCGGACATCGAGCGAAACCGACCTTGCGGTGTCATCAAGCAAGCGGTCCTGCTCGGGGTTACACACGAATCATGGCGTTGAACCAACGAACAGGATTCACAGGCGGACTATCGTCTGTGATTATGGGAAGCCGATTTACGAGGCTACCTCACCAACGACTCTACTTGCTGGCTTAGTAAGATGCCTTGAAGGACACGAGTCTCTTTACAAAAATGGTTTTCTCCATCGAGACATTTCGATCAATAACCTTCGGATTAATGAAGAGAAGGATAATTCCTCATATCCAGGTTTTTTAATTGACCTTGATCTGGCCATTAGAGTGGAACGAAATGTGGCATCAGGAGCTAAAGGTATCACAGGCACAAGAGCATTCATGGCCATTGGTGCGTTGCTAGATGAACAACATTCTTTCATGCACGACCTTGAATCCTTCTTTTGGGTGTTATTTTGGATATGCATTCACTTCGATGGTCAGCAGGCAAGAGTGGTTGAGCGATTCGAGAAGTGGAATTATCTCGATGTGGTGGAGCTGGCAGACTCCAAAAAGGGGGTGATAGCTGACGAACGCGATTTTCGCGCCCGGGCGGAGGCATATTTCACTCCGCATTACCGGTCGTTAATCGAAACGGTCAACAAACTAAGGCGGCAGGTATTCCCTAAAAATAAGAGATGGCAGAGCCCGGACCCAGGTCTGTATCGTTCAATGAAGGATATCCTTGTAGAGGCTCAGAAGGACCTGCTAGAGAAAGCCATGGCGGATACGGACTCGACCTGAACTGACCTGACCAAGCTGTGAGGCCTCAGCGCGGATAGATCAACCGACCTTTTGGACCCGACCTGACCTGACCTGTCACGAGGTCTACCATGGGAGCACGACAACGCGCATACGAGCTGAGGTAATCTAGCCCTCTGTTATAGTCAGGTTACAAAGAAGGGGGGGGGGCATGGTCAGCCTGTCTGTATACTCTTCGAAAGGTCGGGCGAGCTGTAGACTCTATTGCGAGCCAATGTAGTTCCTAGTAATAGCTTGTAAGAGTAAAAGCTCTTATATAATAGTATTTTTTTTTCTACGTCCTTCCCCAATTGGTGTCAGGCACTGCATGAGGTAAGACCTAGGGGTGAACACCGTGTGCCTAGTCGTACACTAACTAGAGAACCATGAGATACCAGACAAATTATATAATAGTATAGTGATAGCGATAGAACTTTATATAAGACTTACAGGCTATTATATAAGTGATGACAGGCTGATTAGAGTCAGCAGGAACTAGGCTGACGCGCGATAGTAGGTTTAAAGTTAAAGGGAAGAATCCCTTGCTGCGCTTGGTAAGAGGCTCTAATATCTAATACAGGCAAGCAGGCGTTGCTAGCTAGCTACCTATAGTAGTTACAGACTCTAAGGAGTGGCATTCAAGAGATTTCCGAGCCATGCTTGCAACGCCAGGGAACACATATGTCATATCCTTCCTGGGAATCATCCCGACTGAGATAGCCGTCACCCTATTAATGACCACATAAAAATAAAAAAGCAAAAGGTGGTCCGAATAACGTGCTCGGTACTAGCTGTAGCGCCGCTAAATCTCCACCAATCAGCAATCCAAGAATCGCCCGCATTCCCCTTCCGGACTAGCGCCCACAAGAAATCCAAAAAAAAAAAAAAGGCACGCAAGAAAAAACCGACCCCCACCAAAAAAAAAAAAAGTTCGCGAGCAGATGTTCCCAATCTTGAATCTTGCCAACCTACAACGCCTTCATCACTTTGCCGAAACGTCGTAGTTTCCCCCGCGTTCGAGTCGTGAAGGACACATCCGCATTCATTCCTCCCTAGACACCAGTGAAAATGTCCTACAACAAGGCTGACAAGGATCTCGGCGAGGGCCCCGTACGTACCTTTCCCCCCTCCCCAAGCGCCCACGGCGACGAAGCGCAAGATTGAATATCCACTGGCGCATCCGAGTGCCTGCGAGATTGATTTTCTCCTCTGCTCCCCATTTTTGGCGCTGCTCAGACAGTTTTCGAGACAGGAGCGGTATTTCGAAATACTGACTTTCTTTCCCGACAATAGAAGGCCCACAAGATCCGCATCACCCTCTCCTCCCGCAAGGTCAACGTCCTCGAAAAGGTCTGCACCGAGATCAGCGAGCGCGCCAAGAGCAAGGACCTGCGCATCAAGGGACCCGTCCGTCTGCCCACCCAGACCCTCAAGATCACCACCCGCAAGACTCCTTGCGGCGAGGGTTCCAAGACCTGGGATTGCTACGAGATGCGCATCCACAAGCGTCTCATCGAGTACGTATTTCTGCCCGGACGGTAAGCGGAATATTCGAGGGTTGCTGACGCTTTTTTCTTTTCGTGTAGCCTGCACGCACCCACCGAGGTCGTCAAGCAGATCATCGTCAACATTGATGCCGGTGTCGAGGTTGAAGTCACCATTGCTGCTTGAGCACGTACATGGTATGGGAAGGTGTTTTGGGGGGGGGGGGGGGGCTTTT
>KQ061730.1:47169-108267 GCA_001008035.1 Atkinsonella texensis | reverse complement strand
GTGGGGGGGGGGGGGGCATTTTACGTCCGCCTGCCCAGGGTGCTCTGGAAACAGTCAGCTCAGACAAGTCTAAATACAGCGGAGTGTAAATCGAGGAAATCCTACAGCCATTCGTGAATCATGCCTTCGTTGCTGTAATCGTGACAGGCGCTGCTCGTGTTACCCTGGACATTGCCAATCAACCTGGAAGTAACACCTAATGTGCCGCTCTGAGTACTTCTGAAGCAAGGCACGCTGAACGAGTAACATATCATGCAGCACAGATCATTGCGAGCAGAATATAACGTACAGAACAGCTTACAAGTCCATGATCACTTATGATCATCAGCGTACCAGCCGGCCAGAGATTCTGTGTCCAAATATTGCTACATCAATCAGCCCATTCTATATATGTTATAATGAACGCCACGAAATGCACCTTGTTTCCCTCCCCCGATCCTTAAAGTCCCGCCCCACTATACATCTATCTCGGTTCTCAAAAATCCCATCGTGTACACTCTCTGGGAGGCGGCAATTCCGGCATGACGCCGTCAGCAAACGTCCCCGTCTGCGCAAAGGCAGCCCACTGGCTCTTCGATCGTTCATCATATTGCTCGGGAGGTAATTCCGTGTCCTTGTAGTAACCGGGTGCTCCTGCGGGGAACCAAATCCTTGTCCAAGTCCCGTCGGATCCCCTGATGCCAGGCAGGTCCCCTTTATACATGACTGGGTTGCCCTTGAAGGAGGCAAGAGTGCCGTTCATGTTCTTCGTAGTATAGGCTTCGATGGAGGGGTGTTTCTTGCTGCTTCCTGGCGGATATGGACTTCCTCCTCCTTGGGATGCTGCCGGGGCAGCAGCTTGTTGGCCCTGGTTGCCAGATGCAAAGGGGTTTTGTGGCTTCGAAGCTGCTTGGCTGAAAGGATTGGATGTGACGTTCGAGCCAAAGACACCGTTGGTTTGCTTCTGCACGTTTTGTGAGAAGACGTTGCTGGATGGCTGCTGTGGCTCGGATGTGTTTCCCCCCGATGCAAAAGGATTAGGATTTGCCGGCTGGGTTGTGGCCTGTCCGAAAGGACTTGCATTCTGGTTTTGCTGTTGGCCGAATGGACTTGGTTGACTGGCAATGTTGTTCGGATCCGAAGCATTAGAGCCAAATGGATTTGCTATGGTATTGCTGGGGGCCGCCGAGCTTGTGCTTGTAAATGGGTTGGCCGTCAGGGCCGAACTCTGTGCATTGTTGCCGTTCACGACGCCAAAGGGGCTCGCATTATTGCCGGCAGCAGCACCGCCAGAAGCAAAAGGGTTGGGCTTTGCGGCCCCCGGTTGGCTGACCTGCCCAAAGGCACTTCCACCCGTCGAGGCAGCAAGCTGCGCAGGCTGGCCGAATGCTGGTGCACCGAAAGGGCTAGGCTTGGCTCCGAGGGTTGACGGTTGACCAAAAGCAGACGTCGTCGTCTGAGGGACTTGCCCAAAGGCCGATGGCTGCGGTTGAACCGAGGGCTGCCCAAAGGCAGGCGCACCAAAGGGATTCGGTCGTTGTCCCAGGATGGATGGTCGGCCGAACGCACTCGGCGTCGGTTGCGCTGCCGCTCCCCCAAACCCAGATGATGTGCTAGCAGAGGCTGAGCTGAACGGGTTCGCTGCTTGCGCCGGCAGAGCACTTGAGGTCGGTGTCTTGCCGATCAAGAATTCGCCAAACGGAGCGCCGTGTGTTCCTTCCCGACACATGTCTATTCTGTTCGGATGTTTGTTCTCGGCTTCGACGACGAACCGAGCCGCCTCCTGGATGCTGTTCACGGCGGATTGCATCTGCTGCTGGGCGTTACTGTAGAGTTCTAGTGCCTGGGCGAGCTACGTCGCATTGTCAGCACCGACGAACTCTCTAGCTGTATAATGGGGAAGATGAAACTGACAGCCTGCTGCTCGTTCCCCGAAGCCTTTGCAGTGAGATAGTGCAGCCGCATCTCCTCGAAGCTTTGCTCGCGCGGGTATCCCCCGAACAACTGCTCAGGGGCATTCCGCCCCGGAGCGTAGGCAGATAGGATCCATTGCGGCGTTTCGGTCGTGAGATCCTTCTCGATTGTCTCCGTAGCAATGCTGTACCTCGCTACACCGGATATTTAGCAAACTCTCATCACCCATTCTGCCCGAAGTGGCAACGGCCGTGCATCGCATACCGAGCGCATCCTGGAAGGCCGCGTTTCCACCACTCCCTCCTGCTGAAGCCAGCCCGCCGAATCGGTTTTGCGTTTGATTCCGATTGTATCCGGCTCCTGGGTGTTCGAACCGGCAGCTACCTGAGCAGATAGATTGTTAGCAAAAAACGTGAATGTCTCACGTGGGTTTTTTTTTTTTTTCCGTTCTCGTGAGGGTACACCACGGGAATCGACAAAGCGCATCGGTCCACATGACACGATTGCTTCTCCGCAATCGGGTCAAACGTACTGCCAAACTTGCAATTGCCCTGCTGATAGAATTTGCAGAGCGCCATGCTGGGGGGGGGAGGGCGTTGAACGGGCTCGGACGAACGAGGGGTCCGAGTAGGGTGACTTCGCCTTCGAGCTATAACGGCATGTCGATCCGGAGAGCTCTAGTCAAGATGAGGAAAGTCGCTTTGAGGCGTCTCTTTTCCATCAAATGTGTTTCAATTGTGCCTGTGTTGGACCATGAGATCCCGTGCGACACGAATGGTAGTCGAGAAGCTCGGGTCTGGCGACGCGAGTTGTGGAGACGGCATTTGAGCCAGTGCAATCTCTTGTATTACCATCACTTCGACTTTTTGGAAAACTATCAAATATTCTTTACCCTGCTCTGCTCACATGTGCTTGGCAGCCTTGCGAAGCAAATATCAGCACCACTTGTCAACATGTTCTGAACTCTTTTAAATTTGCAAGTGAGAAACTAGCTCCAAACACCAGTAGAAAAAAAAAAACTATAACATCCTCCCAAAAAGGCGCTTGGAACAAGATGCCGTCTATGATGCTACAGTAACACATCATGTGCCCAAACTTCATACTTCTATTGCATCATCCAAAGAAAACAGGCCCATTTGCATCTCTCCGATCGTATTTGGTACGATCCTTCTCGTTTAGTTTTCAGCACAAATATTCAGACCAATCCCAGTTACAGAATTATGCCTTCTGTGCTCTCCTGAACTCAACCATGGGGCCCTTCTTAGCGCTGGTAAACGTATCAATTAACTGGAACTCGGTGTCGCGGTGACGGCCCCATTCGAGATCGGCGTGTCCCTCCCCGGGGTCGACTACGCCGACAGCTCGTCGCAGGTCGTAGAGGTAGATGGTGCGAGCAAGCGTGGTGGTCATTTCGGCGTAGGCGAGGCCCTTGCCGATACAGCCACGGGGTCCGATGGAGAAGGGACAGAAGGCGCTTGAGGCAATGGCGACATCGTCGTCGGTCATGGTCTTTCCGGTCAGGGGGTTTACTTGGCCCCGGAGCCATCGCTCGGGAGCATAGCCAAATGGAACGGGGTAGTAGCTCTCGTTGTGGTGGATGGTGTAGTGGGGGGTGCCGACGACGGTGCCTTCGGGAAGAGTGTGGCCGTCGATGGTCATGCCGCCGGCGAGAATCTCACGGAGCAGGATGCCTCCAACAGAGGGGGAGAGACGCATGGCCTCGTCGATACAGGCACGCAGGTAGATGCAGGAGCCGAGCTGGGCTCCGTGGACGATCTCTTCAACATGGTTGAACTTGCTGCGGATCTCCTCGGTGACGCGCTTCAGAGCGTGGGGGTTGCGGACGAGGTAGAACAGAGTAGAGGCCATGGCCGTGGAGGTGGTGTCTGAGCCAGCAATGATGAGCAGGTTGGACTCGCCCCAGAGCTCAGGGGTGCTGAAGCCTTGGCCAGTCTCGGGATCACGAGCCTTGAGAAGGTAGTAGAAGAAATCACGGCGGTCCGTCTCCTCTCCCAGCTTCGTGCGCTCGGTGAGCTGGGCCTTGCTGTAGGCCATGTATCGCGCGCGCCCAGCAGCCAGCTTGGGGAACAAGAACTTGTCAATCTTGAGCTTGTCGACAATGGGCATGGTGCCGCAGATAAGATGGCGAGTGGTGGCGGCCTCGACGAGCTCCAGGGCAAATCGATTATCGGGCCTCTCAAGCATGTGGAAGGCTTTGCCAAAGCTGAGATCACCCAGAATGTCCATGGCGAGATAGTTGCACCAGTCGCTCATGTTGCGAGGCTTGGTCCAGCCCTTGGCATCAGCAAGGCCTTCGTCCATGCCGATCTGCTCGCAGAAAGTGCGGACATTGCCCAGAATGTAGCGCTGCATCTCCTTCATGGCGCTCTCCGAGAAGGCGTGCGACAAGACACGGCGCTTGCGAGCGTGGACATCCTTGTCGCGAGTGTTGTGCGTGTTGGCCGCGGGATGGACAAAGGCATCGTAGAACTCGGCCTTGCGGACGTTGGAGCGGAATCCATAAATCTCCTTGAGTGACTGGCTGGAGTTGAAAGAGAGAGAGTTTGGGCCAAAGCGGACGACCTTGCCTGAAAAGAGAGCGTTGGTGTGTTAGCTAACATTACTGGAGATGGATGACAGAAGGAAAAGGAGACGGCCGCTTCTTTTTTTTTTTTTTTTTTTTTTTTTTTCTTGCACTCCTTCATAATTGTTTCATCTCACCATATTTCTGATGCATGCGCCAGAATTCGAGGTGGCGATCGCCCTTGTATGCATGGTACAGCTGGAAGGCATCCGTCATCTTGGCCAAGAAGGGGCCCGGGTATTTTGCCAATGGATGGAAAAACACTCTGTACACAATGAGGCCGACGGTCTAGGGGATGATCGAACTCGAGTTAGCCAATTTCTCCCAATCTTTCCTTGGGCGGAACCGGAGCCAAGCCGAGTCTCAGCTCAAAAAAAAGAAAAAGAAAAAGAAAAAAACCCGCGGCCAGCAAGACCACCCAACCCACCGCGTCGTCATGGGCACATTTTGGAACCGCATCTCAAAACTTACAAAGAGCACACCCGCTCCAACAAAGAGCCCCAGGTACGTCCACAAGCGTCCCAAGTCCAGCTCCATGTTGCCTAATCGAAAGCAGTCGGGGCGGGTGGTGAACAGAAAAGAGAAACCAGACAGCCAATAACGCTCGTGGACAAAAGCAAAAGGAAGTAAGTGCCTCTTGTGAGGTTGGAGGGCCGCGCAAAACTCTCTTAAAAGAACAAATTGACAACCCGTCCGCCCCTCCCTCCGTTCGTCCTCGCCCTCTTCCTCCGACTTCCCCACAAGACCCGGGAGAGCAGGCAAGAAGAAATATAGAATCATGGTGTCTTACTAGTAAGATGCCGCTGATTGGAGATGCATGCGGCTTGTCGCGGCACAGGTGGAGGGTGAGGCTTATCGATTATGCGGGGGGAGGCGCGCTAGAGAACGCTGACTTCCAGGGCATTTTGGGTGGCGTCTGGGGCTGAATTGGGGGCACAAGGTGGGGGGAGCTGGGGGAAGCGAGGGGAAGCGAGGGGAAGCTCCGGGCGGACATTTCATTGGGAGACGATGGAGAGGGTGGAACTGAGGGCGGCGGCCGCAGGGCTGTTTTTTTCGGCTAGGCTCGGGGATTGGTGGGGCCAAGCACCAAGGTTGCGTTGAGCAGACAGGAAGGAAGCATGCGACAGTTTTTGCTCTGGCATTCCGCAGTATTATTATTATTAATTGCTTTCGCACACAGCGCGTCACCGACCAACCAACCCCTTCTTCAACGTCATCAACAGCAAGGGCCCGGAGCATCGCTGGAGCATCCGGCCGCTTTTGTGTGCCGGAGATGAAGGCTAGGGCTAGTAGTGCTAGTAGTGCTAGTAGTGTCTCTCATGTCTCTCATCCCTCATCCCTCATCCCTCATCCCTCATCCGGGCTTGGGTGCCAGGAGGACACGAGCTGCTTCGACAAAGTTGGCGCCCCGCCGCATGACCTGACTTGAACCGGCGTTGGAAGCAATTCCGCCTGCCTTCCGCGCCAACGGACCTGGATTTGTGGAACTACAGGCCCTGATACTCCGTCGACTGCCGCTGCCACAGAAAAACGTCTCCTTTACCTACATCAACAACAAATGATCCTTATAGTGTGACATAACGAATATCCACCAGAGGAAAAAACGCGTTAAATGGCGCACACTGATGACCACGATGAATGTCGGTCAATCTCAACACAACCGTTTGAATTGTCCACTATGCTATCTTCTGGATATCTTTTAGTCTATATATATATATATATACAATTTGTATATGATATCCTGAGAGCCCATCACCTAGTTAAAATATCTAGGCTCGTCAAACACATGATACCTATGGTCTCTGACACCCTGTCCTCTGAACATGGCTGGGAATCTCCAGCCCTCGGAAATCTCGTGCTCTTGTACACGGCGGTTGCGTTCTTCCGCAGACATGGAGTCGAGCTGATTGGCCTCGGCAGAAGAGCTGGGGATGACAAACTTGGCCACTTGTAGCTCGGTGTCGGTAATGGTACTTCGGCTCACACGGGCGTAACCAACACGCTTGAGTTTCTTGTATAGAATATACTCGCACCATCGGTCCCAGTCAGTTGGGTCAACATCATGCATGCCAGACACTTCGCTGACATAATTGTTGTAATTGCCCTCCAGAGGTTTCGTGACGAGATAACTGAGCAGGATAGCTGGTCGTGGCGTAGATCCCATCAGCTTAGCGAGATACTCAGACTGTAGGCGACGATCCTCGGGATCCTCTTCCTGCCCGGAGTGGAAGACAAACACGTCTACTAGTTCGCCATAGACATCTAGCGTAGCATGAATGGCAGGTGCCAGTTCGCCGACAGGACTTGGCAGGAGATGGTGTTTGGATTCAATGATGGGGAACTTGGAGAGGAGAGCGGCTCCCCAGGTATGCTTGTTGGGGCCAGGGCCGTAGTCAACGTACATCCCAAGATCCTCAGCCAAGAACTGAGTTGTATCACGGTTGCCCATGATGATGCGCTGAAGATCCGACTCAAGAAGACCGATGACATCAATTTCCAATTCCTTGATGAGGTCTCGCATGCGGTACTCGGAGGACCACATGTCATTGTCCAGCGAGAAGTGTATGGTCCAGATACCAGCGGTAAGAACGCGATCTTCGGCGTGATACGGTTTATAATCGTTTGTAGGGAATCGCATAAAGGCAGAGCACAAGAAGAGAATGTTGACAAAGATAGTGGCAAAGCTAAAGTACTTCTTATGCTGAGAGGCTGTGGATCGGCGGGGCTGTGGTTTGTGCGTCTTTGATGAATTGAAATCATAGACACCAGCGCCGATCAACGCCGTCATGATATACATGATCCAATCAGTATGCTCGCGAACGAGCGGGCCGCCGGGCACAAAGGCATAGGCAACTACCCAGACATGGAAAAGGACCAAGAAGACATAAATGAAGAATCCCAGACCAAAAGTGCTTGCCGGGCTCTTCTTGGAGGCATTCGTGAGGAGAGGCACGGCGACAGCCATCAGGTAGGCCGCAATGATAAGGGCACCGTAGTATCCAAACCAGTGGCTGAAATATGTCAGCATCATGGCTCCCGTCGAACCCACAGCGTATGTTGCCCAGCTTCCTGCAAAAGTTGGCTTGTAAATGCCAAAAAGGACACCAGCAGACATGGCTGACAGAGTGCACCAGCCATGGGTCGAAAAGTATGGACCGCGAATGGGAAACCCCTCCCAGACCCAAAGGATCATTGTGCTGGTATCAGACAACAAGGAATGCATGCCGAAGAAGATGCCGCCGACACCGCAGGCTGCCAGCACAGTCGAGCCTTTCTGAACGCCATCGAATGAGCTGCTTGTCAAAGGACTCTTGCGGGTGAATCGCAATGCAGCAAAAATGCCAATAATTAAGCCAGTAAGGTTCCATCCTCCATTAGCTCCGTGCATGATAGGCCAGATGGGATTGTTGGTCTGCCAAGCAAACTTGGCCGTGGAGGACAAAATGAGACCTATAAGCAGGCCGAGGAGCTTGGATTCGAACCTCGCCTCGTGGATGGATTCAGCATGCAGGGTGGCAACCCAGCCCAACGTTGACATAGCAACACCAAATCCAACTGTGAATAGACGACGAGCAGGGTCAATAACAAGGTAGGCTGCGACTCCAGAAAGAGACAAGAGGTGTACGATGCGCTGGTTGTTGATAACAAGGGCTCGGAGAGGACCAACGAGGAGAAGAGGCGAGACAGAAGCTAAAACGAACGCCTCATAACCCGAAAGGCCCATGTGCCAAAGTGGAAAATCTGATCAACGTCAGTTTTGCGTTAGTTGACGGTTATAGCAGCAGAGTTAGGAAAGGGACGTACACCACACCGTAAGACCCAAGCTGGTCAACATGGACCAGAAGACGAACTAAAAAGACGTTAGTGTTGCTTGACCATGCTGTTTCAAATCGACTCACCCCGTGGTAAACATCAGCCGCTGTGTCCAAAGCCTCCGACCAGGTGAAGCGGACAGAGTAAAGACCACCAGTTACCTTGTCCTTCCTTTTGGGGGGGGGGGGGGAGATACAATGTTAGCTTGTCGAAGTTGCAGGGATATGACATTAGCTTACTCCTTCTCTATGACGGCGAATGTAACAGATGAACAGTTATCACTGCAACGAATCTTAGAGAATAGTTCAAGAATCAAGTTTATTGGATTGGATTGGACTGAAAAAAAGTTCAGTGCTATCTTGGAAGCCATTGCACATACCCCTTGCTTAGGCCCTTGACATCCCTAACAACGATTTCAAACGTATTGAAATCCAAGGCTGTGACAGCATCAAATCCAACATCAAAGAGGATCAGTGACCACTCGAAGAATGCATAAATCGTGTAGGCTAAATTGTGCATCAGTAAGGGCATCGTCTAGATTTTCAAGGATTACTAGGACCACCACATACCTCCGGCAACACGATGCACTTTGTGTTGAATGAAGTAGTAAATCAGGGGTACTAGAGTACCAAAAAATGCTCCACCGATATACTTTCGATACTTGACGCCTCGGGGATTTGGTGGGCTGAGGGCAATACAACCCAGCGTCCATGGTAACGTACACACAATATAGGAGATCATGAGAATGTCGTGCCAATCATGATCATCAGTCGATGTGATGTACGTCCAGCCACCGCACGTCAGGGTCCGCAAAAAACCCATTGAGGCAACGAATCCCGGCAATTTCGTGCCTGGCTTTCGTGACAGGAGATAGAACAAGCCGACGAGGGCGAATCGAGGTCCTGGGCATCCATTTTAGTACAAATCCTAGGCGGACGATACATTGAAAGTAAGGTGATGTATACCGGATGTGATAGCGATAAATATCATGAAAACCGACCGCTCCGGGTATCGATCGCCAATTGTCGCAGAAACGGACGGGAACCATTCTTGAGGATATCCGTAGAACTCATTTTCGACGATCTTGTGATAGTGCAATGCGACACCAACAATTAACGCGCTGAGAAAGGCGGCTACATGATCAATTAGCACTCTAGAACCTGGCCTTGACTTCTAGATTTCAGGGACAAGTGTTCGTTTATAGCTACGCGCGATCCACGAGCAGATTGATGGCATACTGTACGCGATAATTGTGTGTAGCCAGCTAACCCATTGTCCCCCGAAGCTGAGCACGACGCCGCCGTCCTTGTCCTTGTCCTTGTATTTAGACATGGCCGACAGCAATAGCAAAAGTAAAAGTAAATCGAGCGAGTGGAAGAATGAATTAATGAATGCCCGGCCAGTCACAGTACCATCCGGAATATCCGAATATGGGAAAGAGGGAGACCGAAGGACAAGACGTCGGACGAAAAACGAGTGCGAATCGAGGGGACACCAGACTCAGACTCAGACTTGGCTGGTCGAGAGAGAGTCTCGGAAGCTACTGACTGTATGGCGATAAAGGCGAGCGAGCGAGCTTTGGACTCAACCGCCCCCTGCATTGCTATTTAACGCCAGGCGAGAAACAGAGGCAGGGGCGATCCAGTGGGAGTGGAACCTGCCAGACAGTGCTTGGGTGCCTTGAGCGGCGCACGCAGGCGAAGGAAGGCCGGGCTGTATTGTATGTAAGCTAGCGACGACAGCCCCGCTAAAATTCCAGGCCCATGGTATTTATTATCCTCAAGAAAATCTCGGATAACGGACAGAGTACGGACTGAATGCCACACCTGCTCGCACCATTTATTCCATAGTCCTCGAACCTTTGGAGCACAAACGTCATGGCTGGCGTTGCGGAAAAGGCGAGGTTCTATCTCGAACGCTCGGTTCCCCAATTGCGCGAGTGGGAAGAGAAAGAAGTGTTTTCCAAGGTAAATCCCGTCAGGAGCCAACCAACACAGTCTGCGCTTGCCTTTCCAAAGCTAACTTTTCTGATGGTACGCAGGATGAAATTCGAACTATCGTTCAGAAGCGCAACGAGCACGAACACCGAGTTCTATCCCCAGGCAACCTTCCGTCCGAATGGTCGACATATGCAAAATGGGAACAGTCTCTAGAAACCCTCCGCAACAAGCGTTGCAAGCGTCTCAAGATTCACCACCTCAATTCGGCACACGCCGGACAAGCCCGCGTAATGTCCATATATGAAAGAGCTGTCGGTAGGCATCCCGGGAGCAGCGAGCTGTGGCGCGAGTATCTCTCCTACACGGCGAGTGTCAAGGCCGCGAAGCGTTGGCGCAAGACTATGACTGGAGCTCTCCGCATGATGCCCCAAGATACAGATCTCTGGATCTTGGCTGGACGACGATTTGCAAGGAATGGCGACATGGCTTCCGCGAGAAGCTTCTTCATGCGTGGATGCCGATTCTGCAACAAGGATTGCAGACTCTGGATTGAATATGCCAAGTCCGAGATGGAGTGGTTACTAAAGGTGGACAAGCGCAAGGAAACAAAGGGTTCAGATGCTCTGCGACCTGATCGTGTGGATGGTGATGACGAGCTTTGCATCGCGGACAGTGACGACGATGACGAAGACGAGGATGGCAACATGCTACCGGAGCCATCGAAAGCGCAAGCCACGGTCATCGACAAGCGTGCATTCGAACAGCTCGATTCAAACCCTGCCATGGACGGAGCCATTCCCATGGCAATTTTTAACGTCTCGAGAAAACAGGCATTTTATTCTCCCGATGTGGGCGAGAAGTTCTTTTTCGTGTTCTCCTCCTTTAGGAAGTTGTCGGTTGAGCCCAGGGTCTCCCAGCATGTCCTCGAAGCGCTCAACGAGGAATTCCCTAACCACCCTTCCACTTGCAACTGCTATATTCGCCAGCCCATCTCTGGTGTGCACCCGGGCACTGCCGACTTCCCTCGCGGCCTGCGCGAAGTGATTGCTCGCTTGGATGAGAGGCTGGAAACAACCACCGACAAGGTCGAACTCGGTCGGAAAACGGTAGCGTGGATAGATGCCTATTTAGCCTTGGATTATCTTGATGAGGGTATTCGGGAGGTTCTGGAGCATATTAAGGGGAAACTGGTCGATTCATAATTTGCTTGAGATCCGAGCATTTGAGCCTTGAACTTCTCTTTTTAGGCTTTTTTTTTTTTTTTGTGGCTCTGGAGGCATTGGAAAAGTGCCTGTAAAGTCTACTCTGGTCACATGCTGTCGCATATAGGCGACTCGGATTCTTATATTCTGGTCAGGTTGTTTCCCACCTTCATAGAATACGCCCGGAATTGAAGTTGTAATGATCAACCGTGCACCAGTCAATCACGACACTGTAAGACATAAGAAAGATCTCAGTCGGTTACGAAACACAAATCGTCCACGACCATATAGCACCGTGTAATATACGGTAAGATATATTACATTGATCAACAAAGCGCTTGCAATGTCCGCGACCTCTGTGCCTCGCTGGAGCCTTCAGTATTGTCTGGATAAGTGGTGGTTGTTCCCGGGTAGGCCCCCCACCCCGTCGGATTGTGCCCCCCCCCGTTTCTGGGGCTATTTCTGGGGTTCGTGGAGCCAGCCAAACGGGTTAAAAGGAGAAAGAAGACGGACCCGCCCGCGACCTTGATAATTGAAGATGTCACAACTATGGCATCCGATGGCCGATCCAATCAAGTTAGACTGATGGCTTTGATAGTTAGCTAATCGGAGCTTCCAAAATGCTACATAGCCACCTGGTAGAGGTGCGAGACGATGTAGTCGTAACGGCATAGACTCAAACCAACCGTTGATGATTCCGAGAGGGAAGGTCGACCCATGACATTCTTTCCCGCCCGTGTGAGTCTTGAAAAGGCTCAAACCCACGGCTTCATCCTACAAATAACGTTTCAGGGACAGATCCTTGCATAAAGACAAGGATATGCCGAGATTCATCCGGCATGTCATTGACTGGGCAGCGCCTACATGCTGGCTGCACCGAAAGAAGCAATGCCGTCACGTGATGGAGTAATCTATTTATCTTCAGTTGATCCAAGGCAAGAATATAAAGAACAATCCTGGATTTTTACAATGATGGCATGGCTTGCTCCACATATTTTAAGCTGTGTGTGTCTGGAAGTAGCAGTTTACCACCTGCTACCGATTTGAGACCACCCCTACACGGTGATCAGCCTGCTTCCTTGACACCGCCAAAGGGGTCGTGAATCTGGCCAGACAAGGCCATGCGGCTACCTATGTAGACCTGCCCGGCTGGACGGGCATGCACAGGGGTGCCAAAGGCAACGGGAGTCATGATTGTGGTAGATATCTACTTCCACGAGACGTGATTAGCCGCGATGCATGTTGCTCTGCTTCCCAGCAAGAGGTCAACTCAAGTCGAAAGAAATCCAATGAACTCGAAAATCGAGAAGGACAAGGAATTAGCAATTGTGACAAGAGGGAAGGTCCGGAACATTTTATGCATGCAGCAAGTACATAAGCGAGCATGGAGGAGGTGTGGGACAAGGGTAGTTCAGACGCTGAGACAACAAGGATCTACGTACAGCGCGGCATCTGAAGCCATGCACTTTGCCTTGATAAGCTACGTGGAACCGAGATGGATTTTAATACGTGAATGCAATACAGCTATCCCCTCGCCGTCCACCACTAGTCTGATCTGGTGGGGTTGCACTGGAGAAGTGCCAGCAAACACCACCGCAAGGACAGGAGCGCTAATAAGTGCCGGCAGCGAGATGTCATTGACCATGACAAACACAGGAAAGAAGGCAAGATGGGGAAGGAAAGGAAACAGCCGACATGCAAATCATGTATGCTTCACCCGCCAACGCACCCGGGCACCATGCTTTATTGTTCATGACAACCCCGGCGAGGCTCTGTGACGCTTATCGACTTCTGTTCATAATAAACAGCACTTGGGCCATATCATATACTCCGTACCCATGCACAATTTCCGCTGTCAGTGTCCGATTTCTGCTTCGGTGTACCCAGTAGAGTGCGCGTCTACCATCCCCTACCACCTGGGCAGGTAGCTTGGGTACCTAAGGCATCTGATCGCGGGCCAACCCAGGTTCTTGTGACAGTCATACGCTCGCAAGCTCTGATAAGACGGGGAAAACATAGTCATTGACCTCCCCATGGCAATGTTAGTGCTGTCATGTAATCGCCAACAAGCTACCTACCTAGGTACCTTGGGTAGATAAGGTAGTCATTGTCATCAGAATCGGGGTTGACGCGCGATGATACGAGGTAGGAGGTACCTAAGGCAGGTGGGTACCTGCTCCGATTCACAAAGTGGTCGCAACAGGTATGGGAGCCCGATATTAGGAAGTCGAAACCTGCTAAAAGAACATACGCTCAAAATCCCATGAAAGTGACAGGAGAATCGACAAATAGAGCACAAAGCAGTATCACAAACAAAGAGAGAGAACGAACACGAGAGGAGACAAAGAGGCAGGAGAGGCAGGAGAGGCAGGAGAGGCAGGAGAGGCAGGAGAGGCAGGAGGGGGGCAGGAGGTGGTGGGCATTGGCAGCGGGACGCACCAATGGCCAATGTCAGTGGACAGGGACCGGCAACTGACTGACGGGGCCACAATATAATCTAATGAGCCACCACGCACTTTGCCCCGATCCCGACGGCCCCAAAGGCGTGGAAACTTTTGGACGAGACCAGCAGCTACTTGCGGCTGTGGAAAGAAAAAAAGTACAAGGTCTTGAACGTGACACTGGTGAAAACCCGTGAAAGGAACCACAAGAACCAAGGGAGAATACCTCCCGAGATAAATGTCTGATGCGGGTGGCCGATCAGGAACGGAACCTGGAGGTCAAAGACAAGACAAAAGGCAAAGGGCGTTTGTAATGATGATACCGGCAGCTCATCATCTGGGATCACAGTAGCAAAGCTTGGATGGGCCGGCAGATACTGTAACTGGAGCAAGGACTTTTTATTTTAATTTTTTTATTTTAAAAAAAGGACAATAGAGAATCCAGAAACCATGCGTGGCCAAGTCGCTTGGGGGCGTTCATTGCTTGGACGATCCGACAAGGCCAGGCTCAGGCTGTTGGGACTTGAGGTCACTCACATAAGTAAACCTTTCCCCCCTTCCCCGTTCCCTCTAGCAGCCACTTCTTTCCTTCACTTCAATCAATCAGACCAGTTCGCCTTTTCTTTTCTTTCTACGAGTGTTGCACCGTCCCTGTCCCCTCGCAGTTTTCGAATTGTCTTGCTGCTCACATGGCCGCCTTCGTGGTTGACGAAATCTGGTCATGGCACTTATACCCCGCTGGAACAAATCAGGCTCGGAAATCTCGACGTCAGCCGCGGTCAAAGGACTGACGGATGTGACAACCTTCTTCTCAGGCTCGACGCCCGCCCCTCGCGCAATGGACGACGCACTGCCTGGTTGAGAGAGGGCAGAGGGCCGTCCAGGCAATCTACGAGACAGACACCAGACGCGAAAATGAAGGCCTATTTTCTCGTCGACGGGGCCCGTGAGACAGGGAAGGCACGGATGGGCAGAGTGTTCCATGGCGGCTTTGGCCCATGCGCCTAAGCTGGGACAGGGGTGGTCGCCGTCCCCAAGCACCCCAGCACCAGCACCAGCACAGGTTGGTGCCTGCCTGCCTGCCCGCTGGCGCCTTCTGAGCCAGCCACCATCCCCGTCCGAGAACAGCCGCGGGGACTCCCATGGACGCCTGCCATGCCTACGTTTCGCCTACGTTCGCCTCAAACACCTCGAACATGCTCCGTGCATGGCCTGCAAAGAGTCGACTTCGCATTGTTCGCTTTGGCGACTCTCATCTTTCGCCAATCGTGTTCTTCTTGGTCGCCCCAGCCTGTCTATCGACTTAGTTGGCGCTCACATTGTCACAATCATCGGCTGCATGGAAGCTACGGGCTTGCATAGCTCCTGCGTCCCGACTCCCGACTCCCGACTCCCGACTCCCCCAGTCCCCAGTGGTCGCGCCTTTGGTGGGTCGGGAAGGCCCAACGCCATTTGGCAACCTGGAGAACTGTACCGAGTACAAACAAACAAAGCCACGAGAAGCTCCCAGAAGGCTTGCAACATCCAAGATGCAATGCAGGACTCGAATGACAAGACCCAGAACTGCTCTTCTGCAACTTGTAGATTCAGAGTTTTTTTTTCTCTTGAGAAACTTGTAGTGCTGGTGCGGACTTGTCGACGTCAAAAGTGTAGCGATATCAGCCCTATTCGTCGCTCGTCGCTCGTCGCTCTCTCATTCTTCAGCAGTTGAAGGACGCTCCACCATTCCTGAAAAAGAGAAAGCTCGCAAGGCTTGTTCTTTCCGAACAACAGGGCTCTGCGACTATTTATTTGCCAGGAGCTAACGCAAAATCTGATGTCCATTTTTCTATTAGGGAGGCTTAATGAGCCGAGTTGAGTCCTATAGCCTTCGATTCGCTTGCTCAGCTTCGCGTCGAATTTTTTTTTTTTTTTTTAATACGCAATTAAGCAATGTTTGCAGTGCATGGTCACATCATAATTGGGAGCCATGGAGAAGCTGGAATGAATGTCATCATGACCGACGCACCCCATTGAACCGCGAAATGCATGGCCATGCGTTATGCCACGACAACGATATCGGAGCAACGACCTGGCCGGACACGGCTCCATTTACCGCTTTGCTTTCACCGCGTCGCCCGCATTCGAGACTCTCTGAACCTGCCTGTCAATATGCACCAACGGGAGAACTGTGCGGAGCATGCGGAGCAGCTTGGTCGCCGTCCAGCTTTCCTGACAAGATAAGTGACGAAGCAGGCAGCTGGGATGGCTGAGATCCAGTGTGACCACGACCAAGACATTAGCAGGCCATTAGACTTGTGATGAGTCTTCATTCCTCTGTCAGACACTCGATATTTAAGGGTTTCGTCTGAGTCTGATCGATTGTTGCTCGCGCTCACCAGAGCAGATGATGGCACCGAACCAGAACAGTGGCTGCTAAGGCTACGATGGAGGAGAGCCCTGCTCCGGTAACATTGTGGCAGCAGCTGCAGCACATGCACTAACAGACGCTTTGGCGCTACTATCAGTGCACTATCCTTGCGCTGTGATTCGCTCGGTGCGGTGGGAAGTTCCTGGACCAGACTGCGCTAAGCCAGAAACGGTTGGCACTCAGACGCTGGCATTTCCCAACGAACTGAAGCCAGCTGCCAAGCAAAATCATTCATTACTGGGCAAAGAAGCCGACACGCGTGCTACTTGAATTCCGTTTGATGTGGCATCTGCATGGTACTACCGACTCGCGCGTATTACCTGCTGTAGACTTTGCAAAGCCTGGCTCTAGCTTGGTTTGCCCACCCACACCGGCCAGCTCGTTGAAGGCGTCGCTGCACAAACCACGCTCGCGGGAACCCCTGGAGACAAGATTCCAACCACGGTTTTGTCTTCGGTCTCGTGACCCGCAATCGCCTCCGTTCGGACGGCTACTGGATCCGTCTCGGCCTGTTGTGCAGCTGTGAGGTGGCCTGAAGGCTCTGGAGCTGCCGGCCGATGCGAAAATTTCTTCCTCCGTGTTGCCTGCTGCGACTGGATCACGGCTACCGCCCAGCTCACCGTGCGGTTGCAGTCCTCTCTCTGCCGGTTCCAACCTGATTGACACGGCCTTTGAAGCCATTGTTCACCCTGCCGCGCAAGATTGCGAGTCCTGCTTTGCGGCAGCTGCGGTTGCTATCAACCGTTGGCCTGATTTTTGTTGGCGCGCGCCCGCCCGCTTTAGCTGGGTGACGCGGATCAAAGTATCTCAGGTACCTACCAGGTAGGTAGGCACGTTGGTTAGGCCCCTCGGACAAACCCCCCCCTCCCTTCCTTCCAGCCTTCAGAGCATCAACCTGCCCAGTGCTGCCTCTTTTTCCTTTGGCGCCTTCAGCCTCTATTCCCCTTCGCAGTTGCGGCAGTCAACGTTTTGGTCGCTGGGTTCTCTCATCGAGACGCCAAGGGGCCCCGCTTTCAACAGCCTGGCTTGGCTTGGCCTGTTCTCTGATACTACCTTGTATTTGCCCGGCCTCAAGTCGCTCTGGACAGTGTCCGGACAGTGTCTGGCTGGCGCCTTGTTCTGGTCGCCGTCGTCTCGTTGCTACTCCGCTTCACATTGCTCTCGTCTCGTCGCTGCTGCCCCTGGAAAGCGCCCAATCAGCAAGCTATCCCTGCCTCCCCTTGCTGCCGGTCCAGCCTCACAGCCTCACAGCATCGCAGCACCACAGCGCCATTATCGTCATAATATCGCATAACTCCTACCTAGGCACCTGAGGCAGGCAGGCAGGTGCTCGTTCACCAGAAGAAGTCGCGCAAGGGTGCTGCTGGTCCCGAGTCCTGCCCTGGAAGCACCTGGCTGGCGTGCTGGCGTTCTTCTCGCCCCGTGCGTTGCCTTAGAAGAAGCCTTCGCCGGTGCTGGACTCCACCTGCCCTCTCGCCTTCTGGCTCTGGAGTCCACCCCCGTTCTGCCTGCTCATTTCCCACCCGACACCACACACGCACCACACACCACAGACAATCCTCCACCAACCCGCGACGCGACTCGACCTATTCATCACCACATGCCGTGGTCGTGACACGGCCCCATCGTCCTCCGTCCCTGCGCCCTCCAATGGGTTTAAGGCCATATATTTGCTGATTGCTGACATCGTTGCGCACAGCCTGTCGGGGTCGTCGCCATGAGCGCCTGGATGAACGACGCCGTCCCCAACCATAATGGAAACGGC
Source organism: Atkinsonella texensis (assembly GCA_001008035.1). NCBI lineage: Eukaryota > Fungi > Ascomycota > Sordariomycetes > Hypocreales > Clavicipitaceae > Atkinsonella > Atkinsonella texensis. Next base: position 90,219 of record KQ061730.1, on the reverse strand, counting down.
TTCCCCCATATCAACGATCCCAACGCTGCCGGAGTAATGATGGATCCCTCCGCCTTCATGAATAACCCGGGCCAGTTCAACCCGGGCCAGTTCTCTAACCAGCAACAGATGGCTGGCATGCAGAATGGACCGATGCGCCACGGTTCGCCGACGTACCAGAACCCTGTCTATCAAACCAACTCTGTGATCCCGTCAAAACGTCCTCGTCCACGAGAAAATAGTGTCACTGGCTCGCCCGGACACAACCCTGCCATGCAGCCGCCGTCGCGTTCCGAGACGCCGCAACAACAAAACTTTGTTGGCTTTCAGCCTGGCGGTGCCATGGCTCAACAAAACCCGGGCCAGTTCTCCCATATTCAGGCCAACGGCTCTGCTAATGCCAGCCCATCGCCCATTATGGGAAATCAGATGCGACCGGGCAATGTACCTCAGAGGGTTGCTACCGCGTCACCGCATCCATTTTCACCTGGTCCCCAGCAATTCGGTGGTGCGCAAACATCTCCGATCCCTTCAGAACATGGTACCCCTCAGCCCGGCCAATTCATGCAGAGCATGCCACCAGGATACAACCCAGGTTATGCGCAGTCGCCTTCCAATCCTCGGCCATCTCCCAATCCCAATGCAATGACCGCTGGTGCAGGAGGGCAAATGATGCATCAGCCGATGGGCCAGATGCCTCCGAATATGTATCAGCAGATGCAGCAACAAATGCAACAAGGACAGCAGACACCTGGACAGCAGCCTGGCCAGCGACCTCAAGGCACGGCTGACCAGCAAAAAATGGCAGCTTATCAGATGCGCCTCCAGCAACAACTACAGGGTAATATGCAGATGCAAGCGCAGATGCAAGCGCAGAACATGGGCCGTGGTATGATGCAAAAACAACAGATGCCGGGTATGCCCAATGGTCAAATGCCTCCAGGTGCCATGCGGCAACAACCTCGGGCCATGGGTAACATCAACTCGGAGCAGTTCATGAAGAATTTGACTACGCTCATGACCAACAAGGGTCTGCCCTTGGATCCCACTCCCATCGTTGGTGACAGACCCGTCAACCTAGTCATGCTATTCCAGATTGTTCAGTCCAAGGGTGGCTACAAATCTGTTGCCGCGGCCAATGGCTGGGCGCATATCGCTCAGGCACTAGGTCTGTCCATTCAGATACCCACAGTCGCACCGGCATTGAAGCAAGTATATGAACGCAATCTTGTCAAGTTCGAAGAAGTTTGGATCGCACAACAAAAACACAGGATGATGCAGCAGAATGCGGGGATGAGTGGCCCTGGGACGCCCCAGAAGCCACTGCAGCCTGGCCTGCACATGAACCAAGGCCAGATGCAGCAGCAACATGGACAACAACCTCCTATGCAGCAGCAAACGCCTGCGAAAGGAAACCAAACCCCTGTCAATGGGTTCCCTACGCCGCAGCCCTCCCAATCTCACTTACAACAACCACAACAAGCTCCTCACCCTCAGCAGCCACAAGCACAACAGCCACCACAGCAGCAACGGCAAGAAACGCCTAATTCAAGTGTAACTCCCGGACCCAGGAACAGTGTGTCAAGAAATGCCGATCCGTCTGCACCGAGCGACTTCTCCCTACAGTCCCCGGCACATCATCGGTCAGGCAGCGTCTCCGTCGACGGGCGCCAGCACACACCTATGGCCTCCGTCTCTACCGAACAACACATGCCTCGAATGCCTCCCAAACCCGAAGACTACAGTCCCTGTGCTCGGGAGCTCTCAACTTACGGTGGAGTCGATCTTTATGCCGCTAATCTTCTCGGCGCCGAACTCGAAAGATGGGAGCCAGTCGCTCCATCTGTGAACGAACTGGGCAATGTTGATGTCTCCGCACTGACCCGAAGCCTGCAATGTGGCATTCATGGCGAAGTTCGTGTTGCTCTTGATACACTTGCTACGATTTCGTCGTCGCAAAATCAAGCACATTTCTTGCATCTCCGAGCCTGTGACGACTTGGTGGAAGCCTTGGTTGACTGTGCTGAAACGCAACTCGACCTACTTGTGGAACATACGGTGGAAGTGGCTGATGAGATCCAGCTAACGCCATACGAGGATGTTGTTCGAGCTTGTAAAATAGAGCGATGGGCAGTGACGGATGTACATGCCTTTGGCAGTGACGGATACGAGCTCGACCGAGCCGTAGAACGTCTGATCTGTGTTACGACTATTCTCCGTAATGTGTCGTTTCCGGGCGAACAAAACGACAATCATCTCGTTTTGTGCGATGAATCGATCATCAAACTGCTTTGTTCCATTATTCGATATCTGGGCACAAGGTCCATGCTCTTCCGAACGCACAGCAATACCCTTGATTTCATGAAAGATGTTGTTGTGCTCCTGTCCAACATAGCAGGATCGTTGGAAATCCCTAGTCGCGAGCAAGCAGTCAGTCTTTTACAATTCCTTCTAGCATTCGCCCCTGTGCCTGGTCCATCAATAATTGACAATACGCTCAATTACGTACCATATGATCCCAGTCTTCACTCCTATCTTCCTCATGCGGTGGATGCTTTGGCGAAGCTGCTGGCCCGCGACGAACCGAACCGAGGCTTCTACAAGGCCTTATTTGCCATTGATCCGTCAATTTCTGTCGGTAACGAACTGCTAGCCAGGTCCTTTGCCCTGGCTATCTCACCAATACCTGATAAAGCAAAAGAACAATTTCGGCCGGCGCAGTTTCCTCCGCTATTCGAGACGAGGAAGCCTTTCTTGATGCAGGGTCTCTTGGCTGCGGAAATCATTGTGTCTCTAATACCAGGATCTGAAACAAGTATTGCTCGAGCCCTTCTTGCGTCAGGCAACTGTCTCGCCCAGAATCTAGTCAAGATCATTCAAGATCTCAGTGTCTTGTATGAGAAACCACCACCCCCGGTCAGAGGAGGCAGTCGCGTCGCAGTGAGAAAGGACCCCGAACTCGTTTATATTGTTGTTGTTGCAGCTTCACTCCTACGGCGCCTTGCCGAAAAGGCACGAGATTCGTCTGCCACTGGCGTCAGAGGTATTTCAGAGTTACTGCCACAACGTCAAGTTCTTATGGACGCCTTGATGATGCAGTCACCCGAATGGACAAAGGATGGATTGTTACCACAGTTGACGGCCGTACTAAATCTGGATAGATGATTCGAGGTAATAAGCCCTCAGTGACTGATTGCGGTCCCTACCGCAGTTCACAAGGCAGCAGTTATTTCAGAGTAGCGCGCCGCAGTGAGGTTTTTTTTTTTTTTTTTTTTTTTCCAAAAAAAAAAAACCCCCCGAGGCCATTGAAGTGCGTGACACAGGCTGGAGCTACGATTTTTGCGGTATTTTATGGTTGTTTTGCTTCACATATCGTACTACTTTTATGTTGTATCACATGATGGCGCATAGCTGAATTTGCATGGGTATGCGAAACTCTGAGCTTAAAGGGACCTGGTTTGGGTATGTTTATTGGAAAGGTGTATATAGGTGTCGGATCGAGATCTAAATATATGACAGCAACCATTCGAAACCATTTTCAAGTTCATTGATGCACTACTGTACAATTCACCTGATGCTCAGCCTGTGTGACGTAGCGTACACTATTTAATACATGGGCAGACAATGGCCCTGGCAATTTCCCCCGACGGTAAGTTCATCATGGAACTCAGAATCCTCGCTCCAATAACCAAGACTTCGCCTTATCATAATGATCACCCTATGAGGTTTTGTTAGATCTTGCGCCCAGGGGGCTTGGAGGAATTTGGACCATCGTACCTTCAGCTCCAAGTTCTTTGTTATAGGATTAATTCTTAATTGATCCTGGCTTAGCCCTAACGAGACTGCTAAGTCCTCTAAAAGCTGCATCCGATCGCCCTCGACCTTCTTTATCAGGACTACAACACGGTTGCCACCTGATTTTCGTTGCTTGTAGATTGGCAGCTGAGTTGACGGCGTTCGACGGACAAGATAAGGACCACTTGCCAGTTCGTCAGCCGTCTTGGTCGGAAGTGGTGTCACTCGGCTCATCGGCTCATAGTTGCGGGGAGATTTGGTGCTTGCGGTGGAGAGATATCGTGATGATGCAGTGGCAAGCTGGAAGAGGGGTAGCTTCTGTGTCGTTCTTCGGAGGGTCAAGGTCAAGAGATAGCTGTGGCCTAGATATATCATCTGAGGCAATTGTTGACTCATTATGGCGCCGACCTGACTGTAACACTAGAGTTAGTAAAACTTATGATGGAACATAAAATGATTGTGACTGATGCAGTACCTGATGGCTCGACGATTGCACCAGACGATGGTTAGAAATGAGTGCTTTGAAGTCAACACAGGAGCTTCAAGTGACTTATGAATCGACCTGCTGTTCAACGACTGGTTTTGTAGACACAAGAATTGACACCTTTTTTATACGATACGTCGACATGCTCCTGATCTCGAAACAGATCTTCCAACTGGTCTGCGAAAATGAGCATCACATGACCGCAGTATACCAGATTCGGTAAATCCCCGGCGCATGGTCGAACAGCCCCCCACACCACTTTATGTATTGGCGAAATTCACCAAAAATCTGCCCCTCCATTCGTATTTACATTTGCGTGTGGGCGAGTTGCGTCTTTACCACCCTCACTTCTTGCGGCGAAACGAGCCGAATTTCGCGTCTACTTTCCCCTTGCTCCGGCTTCATTCCACCGCCTGGGAAGACCGATCGGACGGACGAAAAAACCAAGCGCAGTGCGAAGTTGCTATCGTAGTATTTGTTTCTTCAAGTTCCCGTACAAGGCAATCATCTCTTCCTCGATCCAACATGGAGGATCTCCTCAAGGCCGTTTCGGCCGACGGTTCATCAATCATGGCCCAGTTGGCGCCTCATCTGAGCCGACATCTGTTGTTCCCGCTCATCCAGTTCGAGGGCGACAAGGCCGAGGAGAAGGGTGATAGTGAGATGGCCAAAAAGGTCTTGTCTGGGAAGATCAAGCTGTTGGAGGACACCAATATGACCGACTACGTCGCGACTTTGTATTGCGAGCTGCATGACGTGGCTGACCCCCCGGCCGAGTATACAAAGAAGAGACAAGAGGTTCTGGCGCAACTGGAGAAGTACGAACAGGCTACTGCCAAGATTGCAGATCTTTTGACGCAAGATGAGGTTGTCAATGGTCTTCGGAGCGACAAGGTTGCCAACTTGGAATTCTTGAAGAACCAGCACGGTGTAAGTGGGAGTCCTAACCGGAAAAGGCGGAAAATATGGGCGTCTTGCGGAGGAGCACAAACATGAAGAGCGCGATGAGTTTCGCGGTCAACAGGGTGGCTAATACGAGACTGCTTTGTGTAGGTCACGATGGAAATGGTCAACGCCCTTTACGATTTCGGTCAGTTCCAGTTTCGATGCGGGCAGTACGGTCCTGCCGCCGATATGCTCTATCAGTTCCGCGTTCTGTCTACCGACAACGACAAGGTATCAGCCTCCACCTGGGGCAAGTTGGCGTCCGAGATCCTGTCGACGAACTGGGAATCGGCGGTAGACGAGCTCAAGAACGTCAAGGAGGGCATCGACACCAAGCTCTTCAACAACCCGCGCGCTCAGCTCGACCACCGAACCATGCTGATCCACTGGTCCCTCTTCCCCCTCTTCAACTGGGAAGGCGCGCGCGAGCCCATCCTGGACATGTTCTTCTCTGCCGCGTACATCAACACCATCCAGACGTCGTGCCCATGGATCCTACGATATCTCATTGCCGCAGTCATCACTGGCCGCACCCGCTCGCGAAACAGCTCCACGCAGCAGAAGCAGCTCAAGGACATTGTCCGGTACGTCCGCCAGGAAGCCTACGAGTACGCCGACCCCATCACCCAGTTTGTCAACGCCCTCTACATTGCCCACGACTTCAACGCCGCCCGCGAGGCGCTCCGCCTCGCCGAGGAAGTCTGCCGCAGCGACTTCTTCCTCGTCTCCTCGGCCGACGCCTTGATCAACGCCGCTCGCCACCTCATCTGCGAGAGCTACTGCAAGATCTTCAGCCGCATGAACATCCGCGACCTCAGCGCCAAGCTCGGCCTCAACCCCGACGACGGCGAGAAATGGATCGTCAATCTCATCCGCGAAACTAGGCTTGACGCAAAGATTGACAGCCAGGACGGCACCGTCATCATGAACCACCCCCCCAACAACGTCTACCAGCAGGTCATTGAAAAGACAAAAGGCGGCTTCTTCAGAACGCAGGTTCTCAACGCGGCCGTCTCCAAGTAGACGGCATCGTCAGCGAAAGAAGGAAACTTACCCAGCAACCCATCCCTGCACCCCCCTCGTACTCCTGCGACGGAGAGAACTGATGATGCAAGCTGTGGTGTACCCGAATAAGCTGTTTCTGAGCCCATCTTTCAGGGGTAAAGGGGGGTTATATTAGACCCTGCAGATACCACGCAAAGCTCAGTCATACCTGACGTCCAAGAAGGTGATCGATAGGTTGACAAGGAGAAAAATAAAATAAACGTGAAGAGATTTGGACAAGAGGGGGTTTTGTTGTATCGGTGTCTTCCCCTCGGTGATGCGGCTTGCATTGCATGGCGTTTTATACTTACTTGCTTTTATCATGGGGTGGTTTCTGCAGGCCGTTTGGGGGACACCGGGACGGGAAGAGCGGTCGATTAGCCATTTATCGATGGGCCGGTGGGTGAATTTTAAACATGTTCATCTTGTGGATGCTTGATGCCATAGAAGATGAGTGATGTATTTATCTGCAATTGTCCCTGTTGACCTTGTATGTTTGATGTGAAAAATCATGGTATTATCTCAGGTCACGAATGGCTATATTGAATGCAAAGACGCATACACTATAAAATGCATTGGCTTACTCTTTTCGTCCATCTCGTCATAAGTCGTCGCTTCATCTCATTACACCTCTTCTCAGCCGTGCCAGCTCGTCTGCTACTCTGATTATCGAGAATCTCTGTCGTCTTTTTTTAATGATACAGTGTGGCTGCGCTTCGGATTGACAGTTCTACTGCTCTGCTTCCCGTGCGGCCAACCACACTTGACCCTTTAGTGCCTCTATGGCACCGTTCCTCATCCACCAGACATCGTCACTGGCACCATGTACCTGCACGTAGTCGCTGGTCGATTCATCGAGACGCTCATCACCAGCTTTGATAGTGGCCTGGCTGTCATGGACTTGGGCGGTTCCTTGATCGAGAAGCCTCTCTCTTGCAGCACCCCATTCAAAGAGCAGTTTGGCACCCTCTAGACGCTCTCGGTCGCCGCCTTCCATGATTCCTCGCTCCATCTCCATCCTTGCATCTACCGCAGACCCTTCCTCTTGCTCTTTTTCGTTGCTCTCCAGCAGCGCTGCCCTCTCTGCATGATTGATACCTCGAAGTTTGTCAAGCTGGAAAATCCATTCCAGAGAGTTGTCTCGCTTAGCGTCGCTTCCTAGGGTGCGTAGCGTTGATGTAAATATTCCTTCGCGAGGCGGCCGGCGACGCAGGTATATGCTCTGGGTTTGGGCGAAGGCTTGCTGCAAGTCCTTATTCGAAAAGTCGAGTTCCACGTCCCAGAACTGTGGACCACATGAGGTTGACAGGCTAGATATCTGGTCCAGTGGAGGCAGGAGACACGGAGTGGTGCGGTACAGAATATGTTCCGAGGAAGATTCTTGCTTCATCCTGACCTGCACGGGCACGGATATAGGCTGTCCCGTCAAGACATCCTTCGCGACCAAGCAGCGCTGCTCCGTTGCCAAGACCCAGAAATGACGGAAGGCCTGCAAATGTGAGCGGTTGTCCATGACAGTGGTCGGAAAGATGGGATAGAACGCCACTAGTAACGCTGCAATTGCCAAATTGCTGGTGCCGAAAGTCACAGTCCCGCAGCCTAGAAATAAAGCCCCGATGGCTAGATGGGCTGCAAGGTGTGATCCGTAAGGAATATCAGGGTTGTCGCGTCCGTGAAGAGAACGGAGACGTCTGAGAACAGCGATATCTCCGGTACCGGCCATGACAATCGAGCAGGACAGCGCGAGTATGTCTTGACACATTCTGGTGCTTGATCTTGCAAGTTCTTCATCGTACGATGGCACTGCCCCACCAGAACCTCTTGACGAAGTATCAATCTTTGAGATGCGCATAAATTGATCTAGGTAGTGCAAAAGGAGATCTCGTGCCTTGACGGAGGCACTGCCGGAGAACCGTAGAGCTATAGACAAGCAGATTCCAGTCAAGATACTGTAGAACGGAAGGTCAGTAGAGCGCAGCTTCGAAACGGTTTGTAGCTTATGTCGCGGCCGATATGGACTTGGAAGGCTATCTTTGATCCAGGCGAAGGTTGGATCGATTTTCGACCATAGAATGAGATTTTTGGTCACGGTACGTAGAAGCAGAATGTCCGGGCGGACGTAGTCAAACTGAAGAACCGAGTCTGGCACATCAATCTTCCGGGCCACGATGTGATCCTCGGATTTCATAAAGATCAAAGCAATAGCCATGACTGCGCCAGCCGAAGCTCTATCAAGGATGTGGACGATTTCCACATTCTTGGTGGCGGTAGCATGAGCAATAAGCTTTTCCGTGAGTTTCATATCATGAAGCCCCTTCAAATCACCTCCCCTACCCAAGTTGATGAAACCAAGGGCGAAACCAGCAGCTAGACGGTAGCACTCACTCCTGAGAGGCTCTTCTTCGTCTTCTTCATCAATGTGCTCGATTTCAGAGAGCATAATTTCACTCATACGCCTGTGCTGACTGTTGCAATACAGGAGACCTATTCCCATGATACCAGACGTTTGTGTCAGTGGTGACAGATTCAGCTCGGCCGCACCACGGGGAAGCATACGAGTCGCATGGACCGAGAGCAACCGCGTAATGAGAGAATCCATAGTACCCATATAGGACGCCGCCAAGCCTAAAAGCAGGCCGATGGACGTCATGGTGTGCTTAGGAGTAAGGTATTTGAACGCCACCCATTTGGCCACGCCTTTGAGGTGTCCGTTGAGCCCAAGAGCTAGCAGAAAACCGGCGTGTCGATTGCTAAGCTCCTGAGCTGGCTTGTTGTATAAAATCCAAGACGTGTCAATCCCTTTTGCCTGAGGCGAGATTGCCAAGCCTGCAGCAACGCCTTGATGAAAAAATCCCCAGCATACTTTTTCCTCGGTGAAGAGAGTCTTGTCCACTCCTACCGTTACATTGGTTGGCTTGACGATGCAGTTCAGATTGAAGCCTCCGATGTGGAATTTCTGCGTGATGAGTGGAAAGCGTAGATTGTAGTATAGGAGAGCACGCCCCGCTGGAATTGACAATGTCCCATTCGCTATCCTTGACACCAGTTCTTTTTGTTTTTCCAGGTATTCGCTCTCCGACCAACGTGAATCTGGATTCAATCGCACCAGGCGAGCCTTGTGGGTCGACAACAGATCCTGTGCTTCATTCAAGCGGCGGTCGTCTTTGAAGAGAGTCCGTATAACAGCTTGGCGCTCTGTGCCTTCGCCATCGTCGTGACCGATGTTGTTGGCTTCTTCTACGCTTTGACAAAGAAGTTTAAAGTCCCAGGTGGCCTTATGCGTAGGCGCCAAAATGTTGGCCAAAGCATGGCGTGGTCTTCTGTTTGGCTTAACAATGAGACTGATATCGCTTCGCTTCACAAGATCCAACAGCTCATTAGACCATCTAGAGGGTGGATGCGGCTGACACAACGAAATGGCATCTTGTAGAGGCACTAGAACCGCTTCTGGTAGTGTTTCGAGTACGAGATTCGTGAAACCACAGTCACGCATTGCTTCCACCATCTCAACTGCTGTTGAAGTAGGCTTGATTGCCTTGAAAAATCGTTTGAACATAAGTGTACGAGTCGTAATAGAATCCCATCTCTTATCTTGCAACTTCTCTGCCTCTGACACACGGGAGCTTGCATGGTATATATCAGCAGGAGTGAGACAAGGTTTTCCACGCACGCCAGTAAGACGGCACTGAATCCACTCTAGAATATCGGGCCGAACCGGAGGTTGCGGTAAGGGGGGTTTCAAATTCAGATCTATCCTGACAGTCAGTTTTTTTATTGTTGTAGGATAAGATGGGCAGCAGGTGGAGCACATACCTTGGTCGTGACGTGGATCGACATCTTCTTGAATACCCAACTCGTAGATAGATGCAAAGCTGTGCCATTTGAGCCATCGCGCAATCTGGCAAAGCAACACTCTTAAGTCAGTTCGGCCGGGCGAGACGTACTCAGGGATAGTGATGTCAAGCTTCTGCTCATCCAAAAGTAGATGCAGAGCCATGAATATATCTACAGCTACCTTGCGTCGAACTTCCGGCGACCTAGCGAGGGATGTAGGCATGTATCCATGCAAACCCATGATGGCGTCTCCAGGAACAGAATTAATGTATTCTTTGGCTAACGAAATGTGCCTTGTAAGGAATTTGGGGGCAGTGAAAGATTCATTTTGAGATGACGTTAAGTCGTCCTGGTCTTCTTCAAGGGCCCATTGCCACCCCTTGTTCATCATCCAGGTTGGATAGCCGAGGGAGTTCGCGGCTTCTCCTGATTCCAGCGCTTTCCAATCCTCTGACTCCCGAATTGCGCCAAATGATCCCGGGGCGGACCTTCGTTTTCGAAGTGGCAATCCCGTTGATTTTAGCGGAACACTCTCGCCACGACTTAGATTAAGGAATGAAGCTAGGAGCAAAACAGTGATAGCAGACCACTCGACATCGGAAGTCGTTTCGGCTCTGCCCTGGAGCCACTGCATGATATGCAACCAACCCGCATGAAGACGACAACCAAGAGATTCAGGGAGGACGCTTCTACAGATACCCAAAACCTTAATTACTTGAGGGCAAGTGGGTTCAAGTTGAATTTGTAACTTGTGAAGACGATGTTGTCTATCAAGGATGTCAATCATTCCACGATCCCGTGGGTGACGGATACTCACAATGCCACCGCGAGTTAAATCCATGACCTCTAATTTTCGGTCTTCCACGTCCCGGTCGGCGATTCTTCCTCGATACTGTATACTCCTGGTGTCCTCGACGAATAATGTGGAAACAGGTATCTTGGTGAGTTCGATCCAAGGAGCCTGAGCGCTAAGCTCATGTTGTCCATTTTTGGAATCAGAAAGAACGAGGATGGCAGACAGGTTACCATCAACAAGTTTTGATGAGTCTATGACGTTTTGAACTTTCCACTGCTGCCCCGGTAAAACAGAGACGAAGGGGCGTTCCGGTTGTCTCTTCTCTGCAATCGTCAAATCCAAGTCGGACTTGGCCTGGGCTTTTGCGAATAGCGTCATCATCTGCAGTCGCTTTTCCACCGGATCTTGTATCCCAATCAACAATTGAACCCGGCGATACTCGTCCAGTGCAAAAGGCGGTGCAGTGAGAATAAAGACCTTGGTTTGACGACGAGCAGGAAGAGAAGACGTCGAGTAACGAACATTAGAACTATTCAAAGCAACAGTTTGGATTCTGGTAAACCTGATTTCGTGCTGCATTCCATCGAAGTCGTGATCATCAAGACCCATTTTATGCAACCCTTCATCCAATGCTACATCCAAAGGAGCTTCCAGTAAGCTGCCCAAACTCGGATGGATCTGCTGATGGAAGCTTGAACTGGATCGGCCATGGTAATTGCTGTGCGACTCGCTTCGTTTGAAGACACCCGTGGAAGAAATATGGGCTTGGTCAGCGAACAGATTCCGATCATGGGAGGTAGACAAATCTGCTCGAGCCAACATTGAACTCAATCGACGAGAGCTCCTGCGAGCTACGCCTGATCCTTCTTTATCGTGTTGCTCGAGCGAAGATACCAGATCTAATGGTTTTTCGACTTTCTCGCTTTTGCGTCGCCGCTTCCCTGGCAGAGGAGCGCCAAAACTTTCTCTGAGGTTTTGTTGCACAGGCGTTGATGCACCACTTGTAAAGCCAGGAGGTGGCATAGAACTTCTGCGCCGATTCGTCTTGTTCTTGGCCTTGTTTTGATGACCAATGAATGGATCTTCGTGCTCGAAATATTTCAGGCTCCATACTGTATAAGATCCATTTTCCCTATTCATGGTAATAGCTAGAATCAACGGATCTTCCAAAGCATTGGTGTCTGTTTCAGGTAGATTGATTTGTTCTATGTGAAGAATTTCCTCTGCAGGGTCTAGAAATGACAGATTCTTGGATTTAGGCTTCCGTACATGTCGGCTACTGTCGAGCTCCGGTTCAGCTACGATGAGTCCAATGTCGGATAAAGGGTCAGTCAAAGACATAAGGCGAGGCCAATGAGACCGATGTTGCTTTAATGGTGCATCCCATAGTGCTTCCAAAGTCGAGCCAGGTCCGAAATGAAGCGATCTGGGCTTCACCAATCCCTCAACGGAGAAGGTTGTCTGTTGCGAGCTATTCAGCGCAGTGAGCTGAGAGGACACGAAGGAGTTGGACGGAACTCGTGGGAACTTCAGCGATATTGGTGCCATGCTCTCAGCGCTTAGCTTTCTTTGGATAATCACACCGAGTGGTCCTGCACAAGCAGCTTCCACCTCGAAAGGCATGTGGACGATATGACTGGAACCAGAGAGGAAAAAGATATGAGCTTGAGTCTTAAGAAACACGACCAATGCCTTCTCCAGATTTGACGAAGTGGCGGATCTTGTTTTAGGGTTATTATTATGGCGTTCATGTCTTGTCTCATTGTGAGAAGCTGGAAAGTAGGCTAAAAGGGCCTGATTAATTGGTTCCTTCTCGAGCGCAAAGTTGAATGTTTTTCGAAAGATGCCTCCGCGACACCAGATGACACAGTCTCGAGTAGTCAATAACTCATCTTCTATCGAGTCTTGCCCATTCTCATGTGTAGTAATGTCCCACTCGTACATGGTTGCGGGAGCATTGGAAGGTAGTATTTGCTCGTCGACGGCATGGCGCAGTCCCGAGGGATGATGCAGCCCGAGGGACCTTACCGAAGCCATGTTGTTGATGGAGCTCCATAGGCGATATCAAGATCAGATTGACGGCGAACATGAGCGGAACCGCTGGCTTTCTTGGACTAACAGAAATACGAAGACGTGACCCAGAATGATGGTGCTCGGATGCGCCGAATAGCAAGCGAGCCAATCTTGCCACCAATATCGCACACAGGTATGTGATGCAATGTCCACTTGGAAATCGGGGCTGAAGGCGAAGTCGCGTGTGGACGCGTGCGATAAGATAACGAGGGCAACGTCGTGGGTTGTGGAGAGGAGAGAGGAGGGAGGCTTCTGAGGCGCCAATATGCGCAAAGCGTGGCGGTTGGAACTGGCTGTGCGCTGAGAGCAGCCAAAACAGCGGGGACAGACGACCTCAGCTCAGCAGCACAGGCACCATGAGCGGAACAGTAGCACCGTTCCAGCTCCAGGTGTAGCAAGAGCAAGGGTCGGCAGTTTGGTGCAGTCTGATGCAATCTGAAGCTCGTGACGTCGTTGCAGGGAGCTACGCAGCTACCACCGAAACTCAGCTCCACATTCAACTTTCGACATCTCCAGAGCACCGCTGGAGCCGTGGCCTCATCTTTCCAATTCTCTAGCCGAGTTGGCCACTGATCAGTGAAACTTTGCGGGTTGGAAGGGACGCATGATGCCACTCGAGTCATCAGCACAATGACAGATCAGTCCGACCACAGGGCCAATGACAAACACCAACCCAAGCTGCAGCAAGGTCTTGGTCACCATGTCGAGGACGACCCGAAAAAGGGTTCAGAATCTGCCGAATCTAGGGAAGGAGACACTGCCGGGTCTGAACGAGCAGCAGAACCTACTAGAGAAACGCCACAAGTGACTCTGAATGTAAACGACAACGAAGAGACTGATGGCGATGAGGATGAAGATGTTGAGGATGAGGACGATGAGGACGAAGATGACGAGGAAGACGAGGAGCCACGTCTCAAATACGCGCGCCTAACACAAGGCTTGAGTGGGCTGTACCGCAATGGCGACGCGACGAGCGCCTTTCTAGTTGGAGGGAACAAGATGGTTCGCTATGCAACGGGATGCTTTCCGGGCTATTTGATACAGCTTCGCTGACTACTTCCAGATTATAGGAACTCACAACGGCAATATAGTGAGTGTGCTGCTATAGTAAACACTTCTTAGAGAATCTCTATCCTAACATCTCTGCCAGCACGTAATTCAACTACCAACTCTTATACCGCTAAGGGTCTACCATGCGCACTCAGCGTCCGTCACGAGCGTATCGATATCACCATACCCTCCGCCGTTGTCCAACGAACGCTTGGAACCGCCGATACAGCCACAAAAGCCCCAGACGCAGACGAGTCTCCGGCTAGATGCATCATCAGCAGGAGCTTCCAGGCGACCCAAAGAACCGGCGCAACTGCCCCGAACCCCATCTAATGACATCTACATTGCAACATCCTCAATGGATGGCAATATCTGTGTACAATCACTTGTAGATGTGAAAGATGTTCATCTGCGGAACTTCGCTCGCCCGGTTCAAGCTGTGTCCCTGTCACCGGAGTTCAAATCTGATCGTACTTATCTCTCTGGAGGCTTGGCTGGGCTACTTATACTCACTGTTGGTGGTGGCCAGGGCAGGAGTACCTCCACAACTACTGGGACTGCTGTTGCTGCTGCTTCTGGCTGGTTAGGAAGCATGGGTCTTGGAACCAGTAATGGTAGGGACACCGTCCTGCATTCAGGTGAAGGCACAATTAGCAGTATTAAATGGTCGCTTTCTGGAAAATATGTGGCTTGGCTGAATGAGTACGGAATCAAGTTTATGCGCTCCAAACTTCACCTTGATAATGCGGATTCTGAGGGTGCATGGCAGCGGATTGGACACTATGACAGACCCCACACTGACGAGTGGGAGACGATGGCAAGCGTGTGGAAGGGCAGGGTCGAATGGATTGATGAAAAGGCTATTGAAAACGACGAATGCCAGTCAGCAGGCAATGGGACGACAGAGGCGCCTGGTACCAATATGAACACCATGGAGAGACTCATTGTTGGTTGGGGAGGCACAATATGGATGATCCATGTACATCATGGGGCTTCGAATGTTGGAAGATTAAATCATGCAAAACCTTTTGGTCGAGCGGAAGTGGCTAAAATGTAAGTCATCTCTACAACCCAGTATGATGCGCGAACAACTGCTGACCGCATGGAAAGTCTGAGAATGGACTGCATCATTGCAGGCCTTTCGCTCTATACCCGAAGCACTCTGCTAGTTCTTGCTTTTTGCCCTGCAGAAGATGATGAACGAGGAGAGTCTGAGAAGTCGCTAACTTTAGGACACAAGTCAAAACTTTCGTCAGGGTCTGCGGGTAGCGAGCCGACGGGTGGCATCCGCCGTCGTCAGAGTAACCAACCTCCCGAACTGAGGCTGATCGACCTTGAATCGCAGATGGAGGTCGATAAGGATCGACTTGGAGTTAGTCGTTTCGAACGGTTAGGTGCGGCTGACTATCATCTTGGGGTGCTTCCAGCGCATTCAGCAGCAACCGCTGTGGCTTCCAAAGGCGCATTCGAGACTCTTGCTGGATTAGGTAGTGATATGTGGAACGTCGCCATTAACCCAAAGTCTCTTTTCGGCTCTGGAGCCAGCATCAGAAGTAGAGACAGCGGAGAAGACGCGGCATCAGTGTCACGAGCTGCAAGCACTGCTGGGACAATTCGACATGGACAAGGCAGGCAAAATGGCATGGTGTCGGTGCATCCAAGCTTAACCAAACCCGGCATAAAAATATTCATTCACAGCCCGTATGATTGCATTCTTGGCACCAAGAGGGACTTAGCAGACCACTTAGCGTGGATCGTTGAACATGAACAGTACCAACAAGCTTGGGAGCTCTTGGATGAAAATCCGGACATAATCTCAAGCGGTTCCCACATGGTTTCGGACGCAACGCTCACAGTACCACCGAAACGGCCGCCTCTTTCCGAAGATTTGTTTGACGGTGAATCCGTCGCGGATTCCGCTCAAGAAAACATGCACTCATACGCCGCGAAAGAGAAAAGGCGCATCGGTGATTTATGGATTCAACAGCTTATCGAAGAAAATGACTGGCAGTCAGCTGGAAAGGTGTGCGGCAAGGTGCTTTCTACTCCTGATCGATGGGAAAAGTGGGTGTGGACCTTTGCCGGAGCTAAACACTTTGACGAGATCACGTCGTATATTCCGTCAAAGCCTATGCATCCCCCTCTTCCGACAACGGTATACGAGGTTGTTCTAGGGCACTATTTACAGATTGATAAGCCTCGCTTCAAGGAGTTGCTTGATAAGTGGCCAGCCGAGTTGTTCGATGTCAGCACCATCACAACGGCTTTGGAAAATCAGCTCAAGTTTAGAGACGTTCAAGAAGACAGCATAGAGCACGGACGCAAGGGTAGAGACTGGTCGATCGTGATGGAGAGCTTGGCAAAACTCTATGAGGCAGGTGGGCGTCATCGGGATGCTCTAAAGTCTTATATCAAGCTTCATGATGCTGATTCAGCATTCCGAATCATCCGGGATCGGCACTTGGCTGAAGCGGTGGTGGACAATATACCGGGATTTATTGGTCTCAGAGTACCGATCACGAAAACTCAACATGCAAAAGAAGCTGATCTAGAGGAAGCAACCTCTGAGGCCATTACGCTCCTGGTGGATGAGGCTCAGCATGGCCTTGTCCGTCCCAGTGTTGTTGTGGAACAGCTTAAAGCCAAAAAGCTCTACCTCTACTTGTACTTCTACCTCAAAGGCTTGTGGAAGGGGCACGGCATCCGAGAACACTCTGCGGAGAACATCGATCGGTTGGTCATGGACAGCCAGTCTCTAGTCGATGACTATGCCGACTTGGCCGTCCACTTATTTGCAATGCACGATCGAGGTACATTGATGGAGTTTCTCAAGTCGTCGACATCTTATACATTTGAGAAGGTAATCGCTGCGCACTCTGGGAATCATTTTCTTTGCTAACAATGCCAGGCTGTGCAAGAGTGCGAGGCACATTCATACTATGACGAATTGGTGTATCTGTACTCCAAAACAGGTCAAATGAAGCGAGCGCTGTATCTTATCATTGATAGGTTAAAAAACGTGCAGAAAGCAATTGAATTTGCCAAAGAGCAGGATGACCCAGATCTGTGGAACAATCTGCTCGACTACAGCATGGACAAGCCGACCTTTATCCGAGCGTTACTGGAACAAGTTGGCACTGCAATCAATCCAATAACTCTTGTGAAGCGAATTCCCGAAGGGCTCGAAATCCAGGGTCTCAGAGAAGGACTTACGCACATGATGAAGGAGCACGAATTGCAGCACAGCATCAGCTCAGGTGTGGCCAAAGTTTTACGAAGCGAGCTTGCGGCAGCACAAAGCGATCTGAGAGCGGGTCAACAAAAGGGTATTAAATTTCAAGCGGCACGGCCGCCCAGGAGCGATCAAGGTTCGACAGCAGCATACAAGGACCAGCCGAGCAAGGAGAAGGGAGGGACCGAGTCCTCTATTGAATGCGGCGTTCAACAAAGCCACCAGAAACTCCAGCCAGGAAGCTGTGCGGGCTGCCACGAAGCCTTGACAGAATACGAGATGGAAACAATCCTCGGTTTCGCTTGCGGCCATGTGTTTCATGTCAGTCACCTGATGGAACTCATCCACAAGGGAAAACGGGTCGATGTTGACCTTGGAGGGAACTCTGCAGGAAATTTTCGCTACTCTGTCGGAATGAAGGTAATGCGAGCCAGGTTACTGCGAGACAAGGTCAGAGAAGGATGTCCAGTTTGCTCTTGAGCATGCAGGACATGATCAACGATGTGCTCTGCAGAATACACAATAACTTGAGCATCAGCACATGCTTCTCCGACTGCTAGTGCATCATCATTTGGTTTTATTTTTACTTTTGTCGTATTGCTTACTAGCCATCATTCGTCTTCCGCTCGTCGGATTCTAACCAAGTACTGTATATACTTGCCAAGTGGTGTCGTTTCAGTTGGGGCCGAGCTTGTTCCCTGTTTATTTCATGGAGTTTGTGAGTTTGTAGCATAGAGTTTTGCTTTCAACGCCGATGTGGAGGCCAACCTGTTTTCAGAAAGGCGCGCAAAGTTAAGCAGCAAAATACCAAGGTGGGAAGGGGAGCAATTGTAAACAACTCATTGTATTCAGATGCGGTATACAAGCATCGAGTCTAGCTACGTATTTTTTTTTTTTTTCCTTTCCTTTATCCTGTCGCACTGTGGCGATAAGTCATAAATGCCAAATGCAAATCTTTGTGTAGTTCCTCGCGATACGATTAGTCGGGCAAACGCCTTGTTTTTTTTTTTACAAATTGCGAGGTTTAAAAAAAAGGAAGATGCAAAAAGAAAAAAACCTGATACGAATGCTGAGGACGTTGATTCAAGCCAAGTCACAAGCCCTTGGGGGATCGACGTGAGAGCAAAGGAGACCGGTTTAACAACGCTTCAACGTTACACAAGGAGCGCCACGGCCAAAACAGCAGCTCCCCAGGCAGCACCGGGGAATGCCTTGAAACCCGCCGCTGCTGCAGTCATGGCAGTGGTAGTCACTGCGGGAGTGCCGGTGGAAGATGGCTGCGTATCAGTGGTAGCAGGCTCAGTGACCTCAGAGCCATAGCTGGACTGTGTCTCGGTGGAAGTAGGTGCTTCTGTGCTGGCCGCCACAGAAGTAGAAAGGGAGAAGTGAGTCGGGATAGACATAGACTCGGTGGCAGGACTGGTTGTCTCGACGGAAGCAGAAGATCCTGGGGCCTGGGAAGGAGGAGCAGAAGCGGACGTCATGACGGAAAGCTGGCACTGGGTATTCATGACGACGGTGCAGTAGTTCATGGACACGAGGACAGCACCTGGGAATCTCGTTAGCAGTGGATGAGAAAAGTCGCCGTTGGAGGGCTGCTTGACGTACCATTGGAGGTGGCAGTTGCCACCGGTGTAGGCTGGAGAGTGTGAGTAGACTCAGTATTGGCTAGATCTTCCACAAGTTAATATCCCTCGTGTGTGTTTTGCGTCGGAAAAAAACAATCTGAGGCAAAAGCAACTCACACACAGACTGAGCCAAGCCACCGGTAGCAAAGGCACCGAGAAGGGCAAGGGCACCCGCGAAAACGGTCATCTTAGCACCAGACATCCTATCTTCTTCTCTTCTTTTTAAAAAATAGAACAGGGATCGAAGGATTCTAGGAAGTAATTGCGTCCGCCCAGAACAAGGGGGGGGATTGGCAATCTAGTCGACAAGATGAAACTCGGCGTTGGCAAAAGAAAAGAAGACAAAACCTGTATCCTGTGTAAGTGGCGGTTGAAACTGAGCGTTTGCTGAAGCGTAGCTAGGAGAGAAGTGGAAACTTGAAGAGAGGAAGTTGTTTCTGTCAGTGAAGGAGGTGGTTCAAGGGCGGGATGTATTGATGGCTTTAATATGAACAATCAGGAAGGGGTTCAGGCTGTTTGCCCTTGGAGGGAGGTTGTGGTGCTTGGAATGGCATATTGGGCTCCGAAAGGCCGGGAGTCTACACTGGAGGAGAAGAATTCGATATCAATCAATGTAGACATTATCCACGGACCTGGAATTCAAGAGGCCAATAAATGAATGCTCCTTTGAGAGACGGTTTCAGAACTTACCTTGAGCGGGTATGGCTTTAGAGGAGATGAGGGAGGGAGGTTTGAGATGGTGGAGTCGGTGAAGGGAGATGAGATGGCGGCCTGGCACACTTCTTAATGTACAGGAAGAAGGAGAGAATTTTTGATTTGAAAAGAGGTGAGGAGAAATGTGCACGGGGGGTGGTGAAGGATATTGCACCCTCGAAGAAGGATGGATGGCTTGGGCCACGACGGGCGAACAGCTGTTTGTTTGCTTTGCTTGGCACCGAGCATGAATCAAACGGCCTGTTTCCAGCTGCCCATGGTGGCAAGGGTGTCCGATGCGAAGCAGTGCCTCCATTGCCACCGCCGACAAACCCATTGTCAGTAGAATGTCCAACGATGAAACGATGAAACGAAGCCTCCGGGGCCGTCGTGGATGACAAGACGATCAGTTACGGCCGGCTGCATCACGGGAGGTAGCACCGCGGATCTCACAAGCTGGGCTCTTGCGTTTGACAAGTGACTTGTATTCCGAACGATCGATCGGGCAAGCTGTTGTCATAGCCGAGTTGTGGGAAATGCTTGGATGGCTAGCCATTCGCGCTTTTGTTGCGGCCGGCTGCGCCATCAGTCGCCTACATCTATCTGGCAGCCAGACGCAGAACCCGGAATCACATCCCGGGATGATCCTAATGCCCGGGTGCGACAATGACGCACGTATGCTCTGCCCGATTGGGCATCCTGTGGCACGGCGGCGCGGCGTTTGTGCGAGGACGACGCTTTTCACGACCGCGTCGCGCGCCGTTTTGACGACGCGCGGCCAAATCTTGCGAGTTATCGCGGTACCCAGGCCCCGACCTACCTCCCACGGCCGACCGCAATCGGAGGTCATTATCCGTATAGAACTCCTGCAGTTGCGAGTCCTAGTGTACTTTTGTTATTGCCAATGCGGCGAAAGCCTTCCTGGTTGGAAGATGCTTATACTCCGTGTGCGCAAATGTGGTGAATTCTTGTCACAGATAAGTACCCAGGTACCTACCTGGTAGCCTCCATACTTGCATCTGTAACTGCAACCCTCGTCATCTATTGTTGCCCTGTATCATGAGTCATATCACGCCAATAGCGCGTGTGGAGGGAATAATACTGAAGGATTTGCGTGTTTGTGATACTCTGTATTGTTGCAGAGAGATGACACTGTGGAGATTGACTGGAGATGGGGAAGGGGTGTGTGTGTATCGGAGAATTTACGGGGCTTGTCCAAAAAATTCATTGGCTGTGGGTTTTATCGACTCTAAAAAGCGGGGCAATTGCGCCAACTTGGTCACGAGTGTTGCCTGCATCGGCCGGCCCTCTCGCTCTCAACAGCGGTGTGAATTAATCCGCATCAATAGCTCCCGCTTGAAGAGGTTTGAAGAGGTTCTTAAAGAAGTCACTTTTATAATCTTGTTTATCGTTAGATATTTTTGGAGCTAGCGGTTGACGCTGCTTCATGTACGTATCGCAGGTGGTGTGGTGTGGGTCCCGCAACCTCGTGGGCGCCATCAAAAGGGATTCTTGATTCTTGATTCTTGATTCTTGATTCTTGATTATTAAGATCCAACGGGTCCCTTGAACTCAAAAATGCGCTCCGCTCTTCCATTCCCCTTCCGTTTCCACAATCCTGGTCAATGCACCATCAACCAGACCGCACAGCGTCTCAACGTCTTCTCCCTCCTGAGGATAAGCTCGCACCATCTTCAGCCCAACTCGTCGATACTCGGCAGCGAACACCCCCCAGAGTTGTCCGTCGCGAGCGAGGTCACTATTCGGCCGCGGGAAGAAGGGGTCGTTGCGCCAAAACGCCCGTGCAATTGCTTCTAGTCCCGCATCGTCTGCACTGATCGGCCTGGAACAATCGAAGTCGAGCATCCAAAGGCTATGTTTATCAAGCGGACCGGAATCGTTGGGCATGGCTAGTCGAGGAGCGCCGAGGACGAATTCCACGTCGGCGCCATTGGTTCTGACCTTCCAGTGAAGCACGGCCAGAGCTTCCGCCATGGCTTCGGCGTAGTATTCACAGGGCAATTGAAGCTCATCGGCTTGGTCGGCGTGGATCTGGAAGTTGCGAAGACTGAAGAATTTAGGGCCGTGGCGGTTGAGCATCTTGCGCCGTCGCCCCAGGTAGATGCGGGTCAGGCAATGCTCGGGCTTCTCCTGCCATGATGATCGCAGCTTGTCACGGTGCTTTTCTGGGCTGTACTTGTCGAGGAGGAGCAGCTGTGCTTGCAGCGAGACTGGGCCGATCTTTTCGGCCATCATCGCTCGACACCCTTCGAATCCGTCAGGTAGCAGGGGCAAGAGGTTGCGCCAGGCCTCATCGTGGCTGTCGATCAAGCCGAGGCATCGAGGAACTGATGATCGCTGCAGCAAGCCGGCTTCTGCCGCAACTTGCGTCTGGACATGTACCTCATTCTGTATGTCTCTTCCTGGACTTGCATCTTCGCGTTTGATGACGATTGCCAGTTGGGATGAGCTAGTCTCTGGCATCAGTGCGCTGGGCTTCAGCGTCAGCGTTCCCCAGACTGAGCCGCAGTGGCCGTATCCGATTCGTTTGAGAGGGCCAAGGCTGGTTATATTATTCTGAATATCCATGATGAATCAAAAGTCTGGATACTGATTTGTGAAGTTGAGTTGTCCACGGGTGGTTCTGTTGTAGTAAGTAGTAAGAGATTGTTTTGCTAAAAGAAGTTCCAGATTGAGGAGGATCAGGGACCTGTTGACATTAAATACCTGTCTCAGTCCTTGTCACCAGCAATTAGAGTTAGTGTAACATGTCAGCCACAAGGCTTCAAGCGAGAATTCACACAATTTATATGGGCCGGTTACAGCAGACAAGAGCTGGTGAGTAGAGTCGGATCAAGCCATGCTCACTTTCTATCAAACTTTAGCACAAATTCACTTTTTTTGTCTCTTCTCAACTTGTCAAATTTCGAACCTTTCAGAGCCTACGGCAGATTAATCATCCATTCCTCTTTAGTCATTCGCATTTGCAGCACAATTTCAGAATGGCTGACAATGAGCGTCAAGCGCCTAGAGTTGGAGCGTCTCGTCGTCTCCTCAACACTACTGATACCACCATCTCATCCAGATCAAGCACTCTTGATGCTGCGTTGATGGCCAACTTGGCTCTTGAGGACAGGCTTGAAGCCGAAGCTGCTGAAACCCCCGAGGAATTTCTCAAACGCATGCTTTCCATCAGATCTGTTGTCTCGACCTCGTCGTCTTTTGCAATGCGCCAGCAGGCTGCTGTCAACTCTGACTCTGTCACATTCAGAGAAATCGGGACAGGCTCGGTTGGCAAGGTTTTTGAGCACCCTGGCACGATTTTTGTCTATAAGCTCAACAAGTCAGACGACCCTGCCAAGCTTTGGAATAATTACAAGATGCACCAAAAAGTGAAACTTAGTTTCGAAGCTCTACCGTATGTGGATGGCCAAGTCGAGATACCTAACTGTTTCTGGTATGCCACGTCCGAGACGGCAGCCTTCTGGGACCAAAACATGGAAAATTTTCCATTCACACAGCAATTTCCTAAACAACGCAAGCACGTCCTTTGCATGGAGCGTGTATTTCCGCTCCCTCGGTCAATTCGTTGGGCTCTTACCGACAAGTTTTGTCCGGAACATGGAAAGGACAGCGCCAAATCGAACGACGCAAACAAAGACTGTCTAGTTCGCCCATATTTTGGTCGAATGAGATATGGCACTGGTTCTATCTCCTCCTCGCTTCGCAATTTCAAACTCCACACCGACCAGATGCAGGAGCTCGGTCTTGAAACCGCCGAAATGATCAATGCCATGGCCTATGCCATGGACGTAGTGCATTGACACGCTCACATTGATGGCAACGATGTAGAGTTTGTCCTTGGAAGCTCTCCATTGGTGGAGCAAATGGTTCGAGGGCATACAGACTTAAAGACCTTACGAAGCTACGCAGAACCAACTAGCGATTACGAAAGAATTACTCACTCCCGCGCAGACTTTACCAAGCGTCTAACTTCCCTGTGGATGATCGACTTCGACTACTGCAGCGATATTTCAATGGACGACCAGGGTGTTGACCAAGCAGTCAAGGCCTTCATCGAGACGAATCACTACTGTCCACGCCCAAATACTGGAAATGAATACATCCAGAAGGCATGGGTCGATTTTGGCAATAGCTATCTGACTTGGAGTGCCAAAATTCTAGACAAGATGAATTCTTCTCATTTAAAGGAGCTTCCTCAAAAGTTTCTTGTTGGCGTTTACGAGAAAAGTCTAGAAATAAAGACTCGACACAATCGGGGAAGAAGAGTGGAGAGGCAATGAAATTTTAATTTTTTTCCCTTTCCCCCCCCTAAATCTGGGGAGCATTAAAATTCCCGATCCGGTTTTATGTCGACTTAGAAGGATGGTCCTAAATCCATGCTGATATGTTAGTCGTGACCACCGTGCTCTGTTACTATTTCAGGTCGCAATTGAAGTCGGTTACCTTGGAAGGGAGTACTCTGTGCCCTGGTCACCGGCGGCGGACCGTGGGTGTTGCTGAAATTGATGCCGAAGCAACGTGGTTAATGAGGCACGATTATTGACAAGACGCAGGAATAACAAGGTCAACAACATCATCATTTCGTTATCCGTAGCACTAATCTAGCATAAACTGAGAACCTCTCTAAAACGACAAGAATAACCAACATGAAGCGTGACTGGAGTTGCCAAAGTCAAAGATGGTCGCATCTTCCAATCGCTATGCAACATAATTGACAGCCTAGGTGCGCAAAGCAGACGGGTAAACAGAGAAAACCCAACTCGATTAGCCCAAAGTCCCGTGTCCATTCTGGTTGCCCGTAAGGAGCGGCCGTCTCTCCCCGGACGCGTAACGCGGCTTCCGCTCTCTTTTCGCACGCAGGCTGCTTTGGACCATGACGTAGATTGTCAACGCTGCGCCGACACATGCTCCGGAAATAGCAAAGGCGATGTTAATAGGCGTAGGGTCGCCATTGAGTGCTTCGTGGGTAAGACTGTCAAGACCCGATTGGGCAAGGCTGATTACGCCAGAGACGCATATCACCGTTCCGTAGATACGCCCAAAAGTTGAGAAGCCGAAGACTTTTGTCGCGTAGTCGCTATTTCATGTGTTAGCAACGCACTGACAGAATTTATTTATTTATTCATTTGTTTATTTTTTTTGTTCATGGTACGCAGGCAACTTACGAGATAGCCGAGTAGTAAAAGGGCCGGAAAATGACAAAGGCGATCACAGTAGCGTAGCCTGCCCACAGATGCGGCAGGCAGTTGAGGATGCCGATCACGACAATCAGGGCGGTCAGGGAACCAAATGTCGTGGATACGCTGAGATTGTTCAGCAGAATGCTGATGAATGGGGTGGTGATGACTCCTCCGACGGGTAATGCGACGTCAAAGAAATGATTGATTTTCGCAGCGGAGTCTTCTGAACCCAGCATGTATCGATACTGCGCGCGAAGAGTGGCGATGAAGTAGTTCATACGCAGCATTTGGAGGGCCGTCCATAATAGAATGAGCATGAACCACGGGCTGAGCATCTGCTTGTGGGCTGGGACGCCATGCATGACTCCCCACACGCCGCTCGCAGCCTGCCGGTCCTCCTCAATCCTTCTTCGCTCGTCGCGATGCTCGGTGTCACCAGTGATGTTCTCAATCTGGTCCAACTTGGCCGCGCGGCGCTCGGCCCGGGAACTCTGCACTCTCACCAGTTCCCCCGCGTCACGAATATCCTGGTCGGATTCATGGGAATCACGACTGTCGTCCTTGGCCTTGTCGATCTTCTGCTCCAGCTGGGAGAGTGTGTGATATGATCGCGGCGGCATGTAGGCGAACTCGGCGATGACGATGAGCACCGGGACGAGAGCGTAACCGAAGAAGAACTTTTCGAGAGAGAACCACCCATCTGTTGCCTCGTAGAGTAGGCGGTAGAGCAGGAAGACGGCGGCAGAGGCATCGAAGGCCCCGGTGACCAAGGCGACGACGGTGCCTGAATATTTCGGGAGAGCGTTTGCCAGCTGGAAACTTGGGACGAAGATGAAGGTGCCTCCCAGCGAAAGCAGCACATTCGCCACGAGATAGCCGTCGAGGCCAGGGATAGCGAACGACGCCCCCATGAGGAGAGTTCCTAGCATCAAAGACATGCTGGCAAAGACCCAGCAGGCGCGCCGGCCGTATTTGTCGAGGGCAGAGCCAGCTAGAAGCGACGTCACATTGGCAGTGACCGATGCCACCACAAAGAAGAGGTTCAGACGCAGGTCCTGCTCGTCACATGGAACGACGACACCGGATTCCAAGCCGCGTGGACTGTCGGCTCCCTTGTCGTCACAGAGATCGCTGTAGACGCCGCGCGCGATCAAAACAGGCTTAAGCGCAGCAAAGCCAAAGACGATGCCTGCAGACAGCCAGCAAGCTACAACACCAGTTGCCACCTGGACTGAAGACCGACCCATTAGCCAAGAAGCTCTGCCACAGCACATTCTGCCGAGGTATCGCGAGGAGCCCTACCGATTCGTTTCGTGACGGAAACCTTGTACGCAGCAGCGCTCGGTTCCTTGCTCGTCGTACGATTGGGCGCAAAGTTCATGCGAAGCCATTTTGGCTTGCCAGATTGCACGGGAGGACTTGCCGATGTAGTCTCTTCGTCTGGGCAACTCGAAGGGTGGCCATCGGTGCTTGGCTTATCATGGTCGAAGCCCTGAGATTGGGTTACGTGCTGAGCCAAGGACATTTTCCCAAGGGGATTTGCTTTGACGTTGCAGCTGCTGAAAGGAGATGTTTCGCTCAGATGCAGACGCAAGCCTCAAGTGTGAAGAAAAGGAGGAAGGAAAAAAGCAATTGAGCCAATAGACTTCCAAATCAATGGTAGATGGACAGTTTGCAAATTGTTGGAACAGCCGGGCCAGCAAGGTGCGGTGTTCTGAGTCCTGACGCCGGTGAACGATACGACGAAGTGTGGAACGTTCGCGAACTCTCCGACCTCAACAATCAACCCTACGCATGATGCATCGAGCAACAGCCCCGATGCAACGCTGCGACTGGATCCTCGTCAAGATGAAATTTCGAAGCCCAATGCATTCCTTCCCGTCGCAAAACTTTATGCCAGCCGGAGACCGCAAACCCCCACTACGTAATAACCACCAGATGAGGCCGAATGTTGAAATTCGTCCCATGGGTCACCTGCGAGCAACAAGCAACTCCCGTCTGCCATCCCTCCAATTTATCAATATCGGTTCTCCGCACAAGGGATCGTATTGCGCACGGTCGGGGTCGGATCTGCCGATCAGCCTGAGCGTAGTACTCGTGTCCGCGCCATGTCGATGTCAGAAGTCGCAGTGTCCACCAGACTCGGTCTCGTATTTTCGTTCTTCGAAGAGACGACCCTGTCCAAAGATTCCATAAAGCGATATTTCTCAATTTTAATATTTGTGAGATTTGAGTTTGAGAATTGCATTTATACCACCGTCCCTTTCATTTATCTAGTATAGCAATCCTGCTTTACGAGCTAGCACTACGTCTGACTGACCACGCTCAAACCTATGGGCGAGCACAGCAAGGGCGTCTTGTTCAATCGTGCAACACGCGTATATCGTCAATTCCATGTGCAGCCTTTCCTCTGTCAAAATCGGCCTGGCCAGTTCTGTATCGCAAACTCTTTATTGTACCTCTTCCACTCGAAATCGGCAGTATTTCCCGACTCCTTCTCCGAAACCGCCAACTCTGGCAGCGTGAGAGTGCAGCTATACATCAAGGCAGGACGGCCCATGACTTGCTCAGCAAAAATCCGCAATTGCGTTGGAAAACTCGCGTCCTGGTAGTAATTGATCACCATCGCCTGACGAAGAGGAAGATGCAAGTCATGGAAGTGCGAGCGCTGCAGGCCCATTCGCACGCATTTTCGGTGACAAGTAGGCGTCCACCACCGTGGCAGCAGCGGCGACCGAGTCGCTGCTAGAGACAAGTACTTGTTAAAGTCGTGTGCTGAGTCCATTGAGCCGGCGAAAATGCTCCCTGGCTTGTTTTCCCTCTGGAACTGGTACTTGTCATAGGCGTGGAGGCGATACGAGTCTATCAGGAGTGCGAACACATCCTCTTCAGGGCGGCCAAGCAGCCACCTCTGCTCTTTGAGGCGAGTAAAAGGCATCATTTTGGGTCGTGGAAGGCTTGAAGACGGTGGCGCGGTCGCCCGCAGGTATCTGCGAGACGTCGTTCTTGGTAGTCCGATGAGATAATTGTTAGGAAAAGCCACGCAATCCTGAAGGTGAGACTGAAAACCAGAGCCCGATTGGCACTGGCATCGTAAACATATCGTTGTACGACACCGGATGCAGTGAAAGAGTTTTTGGCCCGGCCAAGACTCTCCGCATCTTTCACAGTCTCGTTCTGACGTGATGATATAACGAGTCGACGGATCTGCTGGATCACGAATCATCTTCTTCGTTAGACGCACGGCCTCAGGTCCATGTGCGCTTTGACTCTGGTGAAACAGGTTCTTCCATCGAAGTGATTCGGCATCACCTGCAGCCGTCGCCGCCATCCAAGAAGTAGAGAACTTGGAAAGGACCTTCAGTCGACCAGTGTGTTTTGAGAACGAACTTATTAGCCGTGACTGATGGAAATATATAATCTGCCAAATGGTTATGTGCCAGTGGTCTCGGCCTGCATTATGGCAGGGCCATCGGGAAGAATTCCCATTGTGCCCGAGGAATTCGCATTGTTCGCGTTGTGGCTGATCTGTTTGCTCGATTGTATCCTCTACGCAGTGACGAATCTGTGGTGGAAAACGAGAAATGAAGTCAGGCCAATGAAGCCTGCTCGGGAGAATTCCCGATTTTACAGCCGATATCGTGAATCGCGTTTCCCATGCTCGTTCCGCAGGATGACTTGGAGTGAGTCAAGTTCCTGCAAAGTCATAAAGCCCATGGAGTAGAAGGGAAACTCGCGACAAACGAGCAAAGTGGTTGGCTCGGAGAATGCCGTCTCGAAGTGGAGTTACGTCCTGGAGTCACGTGTGGTTACGGGACACGTGCACCCGCTGTCAACCGCCGCCAATTGCGACGAATCAGAATCAACTGGCGGCGATTCCGACGAATTGCAAGCAATTGGCTGCGATAATGTCGAATTGAAACCAATTGAAGTTGGAAGATTGCAAGAGGACTCCAGACGGTTGATGTCGTATTGTACATCTCACTGTTGGTTGTAATGCTAAGGCTCTGGTTTACAGCAAAGGCGCAGGCGGCGTGCAATCAATCGGAGAGCAATTGCTACCACCTGTTACGATAGGAAACAGGGTCACAATTCGTGATAGGGAAGCAATACGATACAATAAAAGAAAAAAAATAAAGTAGCAAAGGACGATAAATAGATCATCGTTGATTTGCCGTTTCGTAAAATCATCCACGGGTTAAATTGCAGCTTTCTCGGTTGGCATCACCTTTTGTCACCGCTTGCTGAATTCGGTCTGGAAGGACCCCACTATCCGAACCGAGACTCAAACACGGCAAACCAGCCAGTAAAAAGATTTTAAATTTTAAATTTTAAATAAAATAAAAAAGGCAGAAGGAGAGAGAGAACAGCCTGCTCGTCTCCCATTGCAATAGCATGGCCGGTAGATCATCCTCATCGCCCTTCCAAAGTGAACAGATCGACTTGTCCAACATGGCCAAGCTTTCGCCGTCGTTAAAAGCCCTGATCAACGCGCCGTTCGCGCGGCCCGGTCCGGCACCCGCCTCGGCAGGCATTCAGAATGTCTTCCAGTCGATTGCGCGGGACGCAGCGGAGCGCAAGCTCGGAGCGAGGCCATGGGTAGCGATAGCGGTGGGCTCCGTCACTTTTTTTTTTTTTTTTTTTTTTTTTTTTTTTGCGCATTTCCAGTGTTGAGATGATGTACTGTGGCTTCCAGTTGGACTGATTTGCTGATGTGTGTGTGATACGGCTTGGCTTGCAGACCGCGGCGACGTTCACCCTCAATTCGCCAGATTCGCTACCCATTCTACACGACGTTGCGTCCAGGAGCCAGGGCCGACCGTCGGGCGTGCAAACGGCCGAATTGATAAGGGAGGTGGGATTGAAGTGCATCAGTTTCAATGGCATCCCCCGCACGATCAATTGCCTGAGCGCGTTCCACGCCGCCCTGCCCGTGGACGTGACGTCCAAGCTGGAGACGAGGCCCTCGCGGACACCCACGAGGCACAACTTGGGCGACACCTCGGCGAGGGGCCGCCGACTGTGGGCTTCAATCTATGCGCCGTTCGAGAGCAAGCTTTTCGGGAAGCTTGCCCTCGCGCACCCCGATCTGCCCGTCCACATACTGAACAGCCACTATGGTCCGTTGCTCTCTGACCCGACGGCCGGGGAGCGCGGCACGCTCGCCAACGCAGGCAGGGTCTTGACGTCGCTGGTGGCGATTGCTTGCTTGCGCGCTCAGACGGGCGTCGGGCCGCAGCTGTTGTCGCATGTTTTCGGCCTGAGGAAGGCGTATGAGGACGGAACGTACAGGGCGGATGAGCCTTCGGAGAGCGAGGAGGCCGTGGCTTGGCTTGTGGGCGATGAAGGACTCGCGTGGATTCTCAACGTGGTCGATACCATCTGCGAGTCTTTGGGAGGCGGTAATTTTGCTCGTGGGCTGCGGGAGGCGAGGTTGTAAGCTTACGTTGCGAGCATAGAGCCGACTTCAGAGATTACATAACGGTGAACGGATGTTTATATCGGTTTTCACATCGTGAGAAATGCATGCTCCGAATCGTTGTTGTTGCGCACAGCTGTTCCAGTCTCTTGCTTACAGTATTCTGTGACTTTGAAACGCTACAAACTATGCTCTCAAGACTCTTCTTTATATACATATGACTCTTTTTTTACTCCATCGTCTCGGCTTGGTCCGCAACGGCAAATTTGGCAGTCGTCTTGCTTTGCACCTCATCTACCGTCACTCCTGGTGCCAGCTCCGTCAAAGTCAGGCCGCCATTCTTGCGGTCCACCTGGAACACGCACTAAGGCATGGAATTAGCATGAGGTAAGACTGAACGCAAAGAACGCAAGTCGCACTGAGGAAGAAAGGTCCTGGTCCAGGATACGTACAAGATCTGTGATGATGGTGCTGACGCACCGCGCGCCGGTCAATGGCAGGCCGCATTGCTCGACTATCTTGGATGAGCCGTCCTTGGCAACGTGCTCCGTCGCAGCGACAATCTTTGTCTTGTCCGGATTGGCGACCAGATCCATGGCGCCACCCATACCTTTGAAGACTTTACCAGGAATCATGAAATTGGCGAGGTCACCGTTTGCGCTTACTTGGAGGGCCTGGTCAGTTCAGGTCAGCGTCGCGTCGCCCTGTTCGTTGACGTGTTATCCGAAGGCGTGGTACGGGACATACTCCAAGAATGGAAACATCAACATGGCCTCCGCGAATCATACCAAAAGACTCTGATGAGTCGAAGCAGGAAGCTCCAGGGACCAACGTGACGGTTTCTTTTCCCGCGTTGACAATGTCGGGATCAACCTCATCCTTGGTAGGGCATGCGCCCATGCCGAGAATCCCATTTTCCGACTGAACCCAAACTTTGCGACCAGGAGGAATGAAAGTAGCTGCTAGCGTCGGGATACCTGCTCAAACGATTAGCATCTTGCTCCTCAAGTTTCCTGGCAGATAAATAGCCTTGTCATCGTCTACTCACCCACGCCCAGATTCACGTAATATCCCTGCTTCAATTCCCGGGAGGCCCTGCGCCCGATGCGATTCCTCCTCTCCTGCGCGAGGCTCGTCGCTCCTTTTGCGGGCTCTGGATCGGCTTCGTGATCCCGCAGCTTCAGCACTTCGATTTGCTTCTTTGCTGTAGCAGGAACGACGCGATCGACGAAAATACCAGGCAGATCAACGTCGTTGGGATCAATCTCGCCAATTTCCACAATGTTCTCGGCTTCTACAATGGTGAACTTGGCAGCTTTGGCCTTGAGAGGACCAAAGGCTTTGGTTGTGTACCGGAGGACGCAATTTCCAGCTTTGTCGACTTTCCACGCTCGGACGATAGCAAGATGTCCCGTTAGAGCAGTTTCTAAAAGAAACGAACGGCCACCGAATTCTCTTGTTTCGCGAGGCTTGCCCCGCTCAATAGTCTGGCCAGACGCGTCTACGCGGACGGGGATTTCGCCATTCTGAAGCAGCGTATCTGGAATCCGTGTTGGTCATGTCCCATCATTGAACGCAAAAGAATGGAGAGAACGGCGGAGAAGATACTTACGAGCCCCGGTGGGGGTATAGAATGCTGGAATGCCGGCTCCTCGGGCACGTAACCTTTCGGCAAGTGTCCCTTGGGGACAGAGCTCAACCGCCAAGCCACCGCTGAGATACTTCTTCTCCAAAGCTTTGTTATTTCCTAGATACGACAAAATAAGCTTGTCGACTTGCCCAGCCTTGATCAGAATCGATAAGCCCCCCCTTTGCCTTCTAGGCCGGCATTATTGGACACCGCGGTCAGCGAATGGAGGGACTCGGGTCCACCGACGATGAAGTGCCTCGATCAGAGTTTCTGCGTTGCATAAAAAAAAAAATTAAAAAAAAGTTGGTGTGAATTATTCGAGTGCTGACCATGAGTGGGACGACGGGTACGGAGAGGGCGTACCTGCTACACCGCAAAGACCGAAACCTGCACTAAGAATAGTTGATCCGCTTTTGACATCTGCGACGGCATCATCTGCCGAGCCGTAAGCCTTGGAGTATTCTGCGTGCGGCTGGGAGAAGCGTATGGTCGTCGTGATGAATGTGCGACATGCAACCTTGACTTGGGATGGAGAAGCTGCGGCGGCGATGGAGCGTGCGAGCCTCGTAGGCCATCGTCGACCTGCTGAGAGATCCATAGAAGCCCTGGGGGTAAACATGGCTGTAGTGGAGGGAATTAGAACAGCCATAACGTTTTGAAGACGTCTCAATTGCACACAGGAAGGGGACGAGAAGCCTAGAAAAAGAAAGAGATGGGCATATTCACGTCAAAGTTTAAAATGGGAACGATGAAAGTGAGAAAAGTGGTCCCATAAGGTCCGAACAATAGAACAGAATAAGCGACTGATACGTCCTTCCAAGCGGAAGGACGAAGATGGCCGAAACGACTACAATATGTCGTCACCATAGGGCCTTCGACTGGGCCAGCCAGACCTTTGACAGCTCCGTATGTCCGGATCCGGATCCGGCCCGGAGGGGGGCTACCTGCAGATTTGTACCGTGACAAATCAGCACAGATACCTAGGTACCTAAATCTAGAGCTATGTACCAGCCAAGGTAACGGAGGATGGGTGGGTCCCGCGTCCACCAATGGGATGGCACACAAAGGGATTTGTTCTCCCCCCGCATCCACGGCAGTTCCTGGGCTTGATGTCAACGTCGACTGCATTTAAAATACCGTTTGCGTCCAATCTGGTTCCAAACTCGGGAGAGCAAGAATTGCAGTCGCGCCATCTTTGTCTTCTCTGCGTTGTTGCGCAGCCTCCTCTTGCCTGACAAGCACAATTTGCACCAAAGGATCCCTCGCGGGCTCCAAATCTACTACTCATCTTCGTATGAGGGGGAAGGCCGAACATGAGGAATGTGGTACGATCTCTGCGCAGGTATTGATTGAAGATGAATTGACGAGACGAGTGCTGCTCTAACTCGACACTCGGTATGCCACGTCATTGCCGAATTGCATTCCCCCTCCGTACCTATCATCTTTTCACTCCTCGTAGCTATTGCCAGCTTTGCTCAAGTCTCCCTTTTCTTTCCAGAGTTCTACCCCTTCTCGCCCTGTTGTTCTTGTGTTCCTTTCTTGGATCGTACCAATGTCGGAAACGCCCGAATCCTTGGCCTAGAGGAAAGCCTCCACCTCTCTGATCGGCAATACACGACTGGATTGGCCGTCTTTTACGCGACTTATATAGCCAGGTGGGACTCATCGTCCCGTGGGCGTTTGGCTTGTCGGAGTGTTAACGTTAGGAACTAACCTCGTGGCGCACAGCGAGTTGCCAAGCAATCTACTTCTGAACAAGGCATCTGCCAAGAATCTGCTGCCATGTCTGACATGCGTCTGGGGAATCATCACCATGTGTCTCGGTTTCGATAGCGAGTTTATGGGGGTAGAATGGAAGGTCCATGGCCAGGTGGAGGGGACTTATGAAATGACACGGCCGTGTTGCGCGAGAACTTGTGGCTATAAGCGATCCGGACCTTCCATTTCCGAAGGGAACGCTCCAGCGCGGCGCTGCTGCTCGCGCCTACAGACAGAAAACCGATGAGCTTTACCAAAAGGCTGACATGGCTGGTGGTGTGGACGTCGAGGCTTTAGACATGAGTTCTCAACCGTCTGCGCTGAAGTCTTTGTTGACTTTGCTTATTGGCAAGATGGGAATCACACAAGTCGGAGCCGACACGGACTTCTTTCCATGCCGGCATGGATTCGTTGCCAATTGTGAACTTGGCCAGACTTTTGAGGGCGTCCTTGGATATAGGCGGCAACCAGGTCTCTTCTGCAGCAATCGCCCCGCGCGAAGTCTATGCCAATTCGACACCTTGTCAACTTGCAAAGCGCCTGCTTGCTGCAAGTCACGTCAACGGTAACGGTAACGGCAACGTGGCAGAGGATGAGTGCAGTGGGGATGTAATCAGGATCTGGGAGGACTTGGTGACAAAGTACACAGAAAATTTACCAGCTTGTCAAACTGGCAAGCCCGAACCACTTGAGGATGGGCAGACGGTTCGTTCTCACGGGCACCACCGGCTCTCTCGGTGCCTACATGCTGGATGCTCTCTGCAAGATGCCCAGCGTGAAGTCCGTGTATGCCTTGAATCGTGGCGAGGATGGCGGTGCATCTAGACAGCCTGGCATAGACAGCGAGCGCGGACTTGAGACTGACTTTCCCAAAGTCACCTTCCTCAATTCTGACCTCTCCAAATCGGACCTCGGGCTAGGACATGTCTACGGAGAACTTGTCGACACTTGCGACCGCATCATTCACAGCGCCTGGCCCGTCAACTTCAAGATCAGCATGTCTACACTTGAGCCGCATATCCGCAGCGTTCGACACCTAGTGGACTTTTCCAGCACTGCCAGAAAGCAAGTTCCCGTCGTATTCCTGTCCAGTGTTGCCATCGTGCAAAGGTGGACGAAGCCCGAGCCTGTGCCCGAGAAGCAGTTCGCCGACCCGGAACTGGCCAGCATGTGCTATGGTCTTTCCAAGTTGGCGGGCAGCTTGATCCTCGACGCGGCTCGCGAGAAGTCCGGCGTATCAAGCACTTCTGTGAGAATCGGGCAGATTGCAGGTCCCCGCGGCGCAAAGGGCAAATGGAAACCCTAAGAATTGCTGCCGAGCACGATTGCAAGTTTAGTCCACATGGGTATTCTCCCGACGGACCTCGGAACCTTAGATGTCGTCGACGGGGTGGCGATCGAGGACGTAGCCGGGGTAGTGCTGGACGTCAGCAGCATAACGCAGAAGAAATCTCTCGAGGACATCAGCGGATACATTCACGGTGTCAACCGTAGCCAGGTGCGATGGGGCGATATGGCCGTGGCGATCAAGGACTTTTACGGAGACCGCATCCGGAAACTCGTCAGTTTTGAGGACTGGGCTGCCGTTCATGATGCGAACTTGGAGAAGAATCCTTCCATCAAGCTGCTGGATACAGTCCTGGGCTTGGTGCAGGCCAAGAAGGCAGGGCAGAGACATGTTAGCGTTGAGACGAAGAGGACGGTGGAGCAGAGTCAAATGGCTGCCAAGATGTGAGGCTGTAACGCCGGAGTTGATGAGAAATTGGTGCAAGCAATGGAACTATTAGGGTGGAGGTCCGGCGGGTTAGTGTTGACAGATTGATTGTAAAAGGTTGTTGGTCTGGAGCCGATCTCGTCCTCTGGTTTAGAGCAGCGATATCATGAATGCGCTCCGACGCCTTACTGGTAGCGTATAACATGGTCTAACTTTTTTTTTTTTTTTTTTTTTTTTTTTTTCTAATTTCTTTTCCCACTTCGAGATCCGGTCTCTGTATTCACAGGTCAAGAATCGTCTTCGCGTGATCGACCTCCTCGCTGTTTCCGCAAATCAAACCGCCCCTGTCATCACAATGGTTGACTGCCTTTGACAGGATGCGCTCGCCATCTGCCGGGTCGATGGCCTTGCCTCCGGCACATTCAACCACGAGGGCAATCGGACACAGCTCAAACAGCTTGCGCAACTTGGCCTTGCTTTGCACGGTGACCGGCGACAGGTACACGCCGTGGCCCTTGACCAGGGCGTGCACGAGGTCTGGAACCAGTCCTCCACTGTATCGCAGGGTGTACTTGTTCTCTATATAATGCGTGACCAGATTCATGTACTTTGCATCCTCTGCCGCGGCGCGGAGATTTGCTGGCGCAAAGTATCGAGCCTTGAAGGGGGGTGGTGACAATCGCACAGATTCTCGGATCAACTGACAGTCTTGCACACCATGCTCGCCTAAGCCTACTTCGAAGCAAGTCGATTCCATGCCTGGGATGCGCACAGCCACGACGGCGGTAGTTCGAGGACCGTAGATGCCCAGGATCGCGGCAACTTGTTTCTGAGATGGGAGTTGTGCCAGAGCCGAGTCTCCTTCCCAGATACCGACGACGGAGCCGACGCACCAGTTGGGGGCGATGATGGAACTCCCGTCCAAGGGATCGAATGCGACAGCATAGCGCTCGGTGGATTCCGCCGTGCTGTCAAATCTTACTGCTTTCTCGACTGGGTCTTCCTCGCTACTGGCCGTTACGACGGCAGGGCACTTTGCAAGCGCGTCGCGGATGAGATTCCCGACGACCACGTCGACATTGAGCTGGTCGTCTCCGAAGGCGTTGGCTGTGCCTGCGGGACAGACATGATGAGAGCGGCGGAGGACCTTGCCGATGTCCGCTACGCTTTGGAGCAGCGAGGGGATGACGGAGGTTTTGAGCGCTGTGTGGGATGAAGGCGGTGATTTGGACTGCCACCAGCTTTGGAAGTCATTTGCTGCCATGGGCAGAAGGCGCTTCAGGCTGAGGACGGGAGCGCCCTGGGTGGCTGACCGGGAGGTGAACCCTTTGCAGATGGAAGACGTCGACAATGATGCAGACGGAGACGGCGAGAGGGACGGCGTGGTTGGGATGCGTGCATGACTGTCACGAACATTGGACATCAGACCCCGTACGACGATGACGAGTGAAAACTGGTACTAGATGGGGTGGGTCTACAATCTTGATGGAGGTCAACTTGCAAAGACAAGTTGAAACTGGACGCACCTTTCAAGGCTTGCATCTTGCAATTGTGGAAAGCGTTTCAGGAACAAATGCAAACTCGATCGTTGGAAGCGACGCAACGCACATATTACATATTTTGTTTAGCGTCATGACTCACTCAACCAAGCCCCTCGGTGGCTACACAGCCACACAGCCACACAGCCACACAGGGACAGGGCTTCATGCTACTGTACACCAAATGGTCAGGATCCCGCTGTGGCCACTGGCCAGGACAGCACCAGGCTCAGTACCTGCATCTGGAGTACGCACGTCGATTGGCTGTTACCACGTGACTTCCAGTTGACGGAGGGTTTTTTTTTTTTTTTTCTCCGTTAATTACGCCGGAACCTTGCGTCGGACCATTTACAAGATGGTGTCTCGACAACAAGGACTGCGGTCTCCAAGCGACCGCCCAAAAAGTGATGGGTCTCGACAAAGCGGAAACGCGTTGCAGCGCAGAGGGAAAGGAAAGCGCGATACGCGAATTGTTCCGCATATTTATTGATCTACACATGCAAGACAGTGGTCCTGACGGGGCTTGCTTGCGGAGGCCG
Organism: Atkinsonella texensis; assembly: GCA_001008035.1. Taxonomy (NCBI): domain Eukaryota; kingdom Fungi; phylum Ascomycota; class Sordariomycetes; order Hypocreales; family Clavicipitaceae; genus Atkinsonella; species Atkinsonella texensis. Next base: position 52,864 of record KQ061730.1, on the reverse strand, counting down.
TCTACGAAGGGGGATGAGCATCGGGAAGCAAACCGCGAGACACCAAGATGCCATTCACGTGCCGTGACACACGCAGAGACCAGTTCAGTCTACGGCGTACTGAGCCCGACGATCAACTTGACCCGGCATGGCAGGCACTTCTTGACCGGCTATCCGGCATCGTCCGAACCGGGGGTTTTTATCGTGGGACTACGCCATGTGCTTGCTTGAACAGGCTAGGCTTTTAGCCTTGGTCCAAAATCACATCGCCCTTATCATGAGCGTTACGCGCTATATTCCGGCCTAGCCGGGATACCTTCCTATTTTCCACTGAGTTGGCAAGCTTCGGGCTTCGAATCCAGCTGTCTGTCTGAGGGCATTACACCAAGACCATCAACCTTACAAGCACGTCCGATAGGGCGCCCATGCCGCAGAAGCTTGAAGCTGCTTCGTGCTACTCTACTCTCTCTACATCGACACCGTTGTTCTTGCCAGAACAGCCGTTTCGGTCAGGCACAATAATGCCCGTTTCTTTGCCGACCGCTGCTCGCCCCTGACGGTCAAGTGGTTCCGCTTCAACTTCGGCTCATGCCGTGTTCCTTTTCGGCTGCCATCACTAGGCCGTTGTATTTGCCCACGCAACCCTAGCCTAGTCAGTATCAGTGGCGTGTTGAGGAACTAAGTAGACGCAGCTCCAAGCTAAGGTGTGAAAAATGGGTGCCCCTTTGTTTTACGAGTACTCCCCTGTGAGCACCTGTGACTTAGTTACAGGTCCTCACAGGTATCTGTTTAGGTACCTGCTTTAAGAACTACAGATGTAAAAGCTACTACAGACACAGTGATATAGCTTATCGATTGCGTATATAACGATTCACTATACTATGTATGTCGCAACATTTATGAAGCTATAAAGCTTCACATTAATTAGTAAAAAGGCTACATACTATGGTCAGGACATGAAGGTGAGCGCCATCAAGTAGTCGTTTGCCTATTTTACCTTCGACCTGCTTTAGGAAAGGGGTTTGATGTACCCATCTCTTTGATAGAGGTGTTGCGGTTCTCTTCTCTCGACCTATAAGGACCCGCGGATTCCAAAGCAGGGCCCCGCGAACGGCTACCCGTGGCAGCTTTACGCCGTACGCTGGACTCTATCACGATACCAATGGTGTTGGATGCTCTTCGTAAGACTTATTATTCCTTTGATAAAATTTCTCTTATCATCCATCCATCCATCGTTGGCTAAATGTGCGAAGGCTGCCGAAGTTGTGATCAAGATATGTGGCTTAACTTTTCGTTCGTATTACCTACCAGTGCCTACAGACTAATCTAGCAGGATTGACGAGTACTAGCCAAAGACGGAAGCTAGAAACTGTTCAGATGTTTCCCGATCAGACTTGGAAGGTCCTTTTGGACGATGCGCCTTTTGGACCCCGTACCCATTCTCCCTCCGGCTTCTTTCTCGTGGAGACTCTCTCTCGTATCGCCAACCGGGAAGTGAGTCAAGGCTGGTCACAAGAGGTCAAGACGAGCTATGGAGTGCATGTATAATTCACCCAGGACGGTGATAATACTGAACAAATGTAGATGTGAGGGCTTCTTCGTAACCACGAACTTTTGTTATAAAAGACGTCGTTTCCTCCTCCAAATGAATGACATGTTGTGGCGGACATCCATCGGCCTTCACATTCAAAATTCCATTCATCCATCCTAGATTCGGATATCTTTTATAATGAAGATCAGTTTTGTCCTCCTCCACGGCCTTTTCGCCGGAGCCATCGCAGCACCAGCGGGCTCACACACCATTCATGAAAAGCGCCATGTTTCGAGCGGACCATGGATCAAGCGTGAAGCAGCCAACGCTGGTACCAAAGTCCCTGTCCGCATTGCATTGAAGCAGAAGAACCTGGAAAATGGCATGGACTATCTGCTTGAAGTGTGAGTTCTACTTGGGGAGTTCTTTTTGCAAGAGCTATCAGAAGCTAAACTTGACACAGGTCTGATCCTGGCTCGGCAAAGTATGGTCAGCACTATTCCAAGGATCAAGTTATAGAGCTCTTTGCCCCAGATGAGAAGTCCATTTCCACCGTTAAGAACTGGCTTATCAAGTCCGGCGTCTCCCCGGACAAGATCACGTCGCCCCAGAGCAAGGGATGGATTGATTTCCAATCTACCGTCGGCCAACTGGAGTCAATCCTGAAAACCAAGTACCACATGTACGATCATGTCCAGGCAAGAGAGGCTCATCTTGGAACAGACGAGTACACGTTACCTCAGGAGGTTTCCGAGGTCGTTGATTTCATTACCCCAGCTGTGGCGATGGCTAAGACCTCCAAGCCTGCAAGGCTTTCCAAGCGAAACGGTCGCATTCTTCGCCCTATTACACCTCTTCCCGAGCAGGTCGTCAATTTCATCGCCGCCCATCCCTGTACGTTGGTCATTGCAGACTCTTAACGGCGTGATGCAAGAAAGCAACATGTTGGCTGACACGGTTATCCCAGATGCGACAGACGACTGCGCTCAGTATATCACACCCGCCTGTATCAAGGCTCAGTACAAGATTACTCCGGCCACGCTGTCTGACCCTTCGAACCGCTTGGGCATCTTCGAAATATCCCAAGATGCATTCTCACAGGAAGACTTGGATGAGTTCTACTCCACGTATGCCACGAACATCCCCAAGGGAACTGGACCCAAGCTTGATCTCATTGACGGCGCTATTGCCCCTGTTAACCAATCCGACGCTGGTGGCGAGTCTGATCTGGATTTTCAAATTGCAATCCCCATCATCTATCCTCAGGGGACTGAGCTGTACGAGGCTCAAACACAGAACGATGACATCTTCAACACATTCCTGGACGCCATCGACGGTAGCTACTGCACCTCAGGGGGTGGTGACGACCCTACTGTCGACGGAACGACACCAAACGAGATGTGCGGTACATTTACACCCGCTAATGTCATCTCCTTCTCTTACGGCACCGCAGAAGTCGACTACCCGACTGACTACCTCAAGGTGAGCACCGAGACGATATTTAGATCCGTGCAGGTAAAAGCAGCTTGACTGACAAACTGCAACAGCGACAATGCAACGAGTTCATGAAACTAGGGCTCCAGGGAACGTCCATCGTGTTCGCTTCAGGCGATGACGGCGTTGCCCGACGAGGCGGCCCTTGCCTCGGTCCCTTGAAGAACATCTTCACCCCGGGTGAGCCGGCTTCCTGCCCCTATGTTACCACAGTTGGATCTACTGTCCTGCAAGCAAACGGTCAGGAGGTCGCCACCGAGACCTTCTCATCGGGCGGTGGTTTCAGCAACATCTGGACGACTCCAGACTACCAAAAGAGCGCCGTCTCTACCTACTTCTCTGAGCACGCTCCCTTGTACCCGTCCTACACCACCCAGGATGGCAAAGTTCCCACCACTGGCGGTATATACAACCGAGCAGGCCGTGGCTACCCCGATGTCGCTGCGCTCGGCGACAATGGCGTCGTTGTCACAGGTGGTCAGTCCGGGACAGCAGGAGGCACCTCCATGGCTACTCCGCTCATCGCGTCCATCTTCACCAGGATCAATGACGAGCGCATCAAAGCGGGCAAGAAACCTATTGGCTTTGCCAATCCTGCCCTGTACAAGAATCCTTCCATGTTCACGGATATCACCGTGGGTAACCAAGCTAAGGGCGGTCCCAACGGCGATGAAATGCCCAGCGCTTGTGGCAACATCGGTTTCACTTGTGTTAAGGGCTGGGACCCCGTCACTGGACTGGGAACGCCCGTCTATCCAGCTATGCTCGAGTACTTCCTCGGACTGTCATGAAGAGGAAAACATGGTGAGGGTAAAGAGTAGTGGTTGGCAGTCCTTTTCAGTCCACGTTTTTGGGAGGATATAAGGCCAAATTGAATCCAAATCTCAGTCAATCTGATGACCGGCATGTCGTACATATCTTCAACCGTACATACAGAAAATAAGACACATGTTCATTTGACTCAATTTCAAAATGGCTTGAAGGTGAACTCCTCTCTGAAAGCACTCCTGATGAGGCCAGGGTCCTCACGCGTGAACACAAGCATCCCCCATAGGCTCGATAACGGCACAGCTCGTCGGATTTTCCTTTGGTTGCACCCTCTGTTGTCAAGAACAAAGGTGTCAAAGTCCTGACGTACGAAAGAGTAGCTGTAATCTTCCTCTTGTCTCCTATAAAAGTCAATCTTTCTTCACAGTCATTATATGGTACTTCCACACTGGAAGCCAGCTGGGGTCCTGCTGCCTAACGTCCATCCAAGGTCTTGTGTACTGACGGGTCCATGATTGTCTTCTTAGCTTTAGTCCATCTCGAAACCTTCCATCGGGCTCTAATGCATGCAATAACATATGTCATGTGGCCCCGTCTGTCGCGCCACATGGAAGAGTCCGCATTGTGTTCGAGAAGATGGGGTCTGATCGCATCCTTTGATGATGATGATGATGATGATGATGATGATGATGAATGATCCTTTGTCGAGACCGCCATCTTGATCTTCTTGTTCTGCTCATTTTTCGTTAAGCTCGGGCGACGCGACCATAAGGCGCCCAATGTTCGAGCCGACAATCCTTGATCAACTACGATGATGCGTAGAGCTGGTAGAGCTCATGATCAACCTCTTTCACGATGCTGGAGCACCATGCAGTCATATCGTGCACGCCCTGTGTTTCCCTTGCCTGGTCGGACATACCGCAGTCGTCGCCAATTAATCCTCGCCCACAGCAACAAATGAATCTTGTCACGCATACATCATTGCGGCTGCAGTCGCCGGCGGACATGCGTGACTGATCAGAGCGACTGGTAAAGGTAATTAAGAAAGACATCGTCAGCGATATATGTGCGAGAATGATGCGGGGAAATTTTGACAACCACAATCCGATTGTGTATGCGTAGTGAGCGCAATAGGTTAGATAATCGTTCGATGAAGCACAATGCTTGATGCTTATCACAAAGAAATCGATATCGGACTTGATTTTACCTTTAAAAAACAAACAGGATTAAGGACAGGGGTCTCTGCGAAGCTTGTATTGCATGCAGGTTGACTGGCAGTGACTGACTGACTGACGACGCCTGCCTACCTAGCTAGCTAGGTATTTAACACAAAACGCGCAGAAAACCGCCTTCCAAAAAAGTTACAATTAGCAAGACATCCATCCATCCATCCCCCATTCTAATGGGGGGGGCAAAAAAAGAGACACAAGCTTGAAGGCATCGTGGAACGATCTTGCTCCCGGCAGGGCTTGAACCTGCGGCCTCCGCATCACTAACGCGTATTATTAGTACGAAGCTCTAACCAACTGAGCTACGGAAGCTTTCTCGCCTGGACGTTGCTGTACCGCTCCTTATTTGCTTAAATATAGCTTAGAAACTATAAGACCTCTATGCAGGCTACCGCAAGTCATCCGCGCAGCCGCCATCGAGGCCGGTACGCCAGAATATCCTCATGGACATGTCTTGCCTGGACCCGGGATTAGCCGGAACCTCAGGCGTCCCGATTTCTGTGCAACGGCATGCTACATTCGCACGACACGGAGCGCGGGGGGTTCTCCTAGCTCGGTCATCTCCAAGTTGATGCCACGAGGCACCGTTCTCCTTCGCATCGGAGGGACCTAACGGCAACGTTCTTACATACCAAACGCCCGCCAACGCAGCAATACTTCCAACAATCTGATTAGGTTCCCCCCCCCCCACCCC
>KQ061730.1:24581-46844 GCA_001008035.1 Atkinsonella texensis | reverse complement strand
CCCCCCCACGCAGCAATACTTCCAACAATCTGATTAGGGTCCCCCCCCCCCCCCCTTCATGCGCTCAAAAAGCAGGATGTGGGTCGTTGGCGTGATGCGCCATCAGGGCGAAGCTCTAGCTCCGATTTCTAAGCAAGCTGAATAAGTAGCGCCGCACATCATGACATTACCAAGCCAAGCATTTCTAATTCATCCGTCCGGCCAGGAACATAAGTGGGACGAAGGCTGTTGTTTGTCCATATCCTATCCCGTACGAAGTGTAAATTCAAGGCACCGCTTCGTCTCGCTCGTGCTGCCCCAAGCTTTAGCAGTTTCCATCCCCGTCGTGACATGACAGCTCGCCTGGCGCAACTGGGAAAACAAATCGTCAACATGGCTATCAAGACAGATATCACTCTCTACACAGGGCAGACGCCTAATGGAATCAAGGCGTCGATTGCGCTGGAGGAGCTTGGTCTTCAGTATGAGGTAAGTGATTCGTTGTCTCTGGCCTTTTTTTGTCACGCAGGAGTGGGAGCGGGCAAGAGAGAGAATGCGAGGAAATTGCAGTCTTTTTAACTGGTGTCTCTAGGTCCATAGAATTAAGATGATGGAAAATGAGCAGAAGGAGCCCTGGTTCCTGGAAATCAACCCCAATGGTCGTCTCCCTGCCATAACGGACAAGTTGCCCGACGGCAAGAAGATTCGTGTCTTCGAGAGCGGCGCTATCCTCGAGTACCTTGTTGATCGATACGATAAGGACCATAAGATTTCATATCCTCGCGGTTCTGCAGAGGACTGGGAAGTCACGAGCTGGGTAAGTGACAGCTACATGTCCCTCATCCAGCATTTCTGTTTTGTTCCGTGCCGACTCAGACACAAACGGAAACCATCAATAACTGACGAATTTGCTGAATCATTTCCCAGCTCCACTGGCAAATGGGAGGATTGGGCCCCATGCAAGGGCAAGCAAATCACTTCAAAAGTACGTCTTATGGCGCCCTTATTGCAAAGAGGGTTTTTTTTCGTGGCACACCCGAGATATGGGACAGAGGTGGCATGTACTAAAAGGTAGCCAGGATACGCGCCTGAGAAGATCCAGTATGGCATAGATCGATACACAAACGAGACCCGGCGTCTCTACCGCACCATGAACGATCATCTCGCCAAATCGCCTCATGGATACCTGGTCGGTGACCGCGTGACCATCGCCGATATCGCATGTTGGGGATGGGTCGCTGCTCACTGTAAGTCCACGATACTTGAACGACGTTCAACCTTCTCATTCTACGCCATACTGATGCATTCGGGCAGCCTGGATCGGTATCTCCCTTCAGGAGTTCCCCGACCTCGACAAGTGGCTCTTCAAGCTGCTGGAGCGTCCTGGGTTCGAGAAGGGCCGCCATGTCCCCGCACCGCATACTGCTTTTGAAAACGACAAGTTGACCGAGGAGGAGCTTGACGCCAAGGCTAGCGCTTCGAGGGCTTGGGTGCAGAAGGGGATGGCGGCTGATGCTAGGAAATGAGGAATGATTTTATCGATACAGCTAGCAGTTTTATAAAATCACCAAACGCATAGATTCGATGGAAAGATTAATTTCGATATCTTGATGCGGAATCTTTGCTTCTGCATATGGCTCCGTTTCTGGAAATGTCCGCGCTAGGTCTTGTGGTTCAGGTTACATGACAGCTCGCCCGCGCCTGATAAAGACAATCTTGGCCTAATGCAACACTAATAAGTCAAAAAGAATGTTCCCACCTGTTCTGCGTCCTCACAACAGCAAGTGTCCCCCGCACAGGCACGTTCTCCTCCCTCCCAACCTTCGGCAAGCCCTCCAGCTTGACTCCCTTCCTGAATATCAAGCATTAACTGGAGCCTCCAAAGTGGAACGGGCCCAAGTCCTCACCCTTCTTCAAACGCTGTCCCTCCTTCACTGTAATCTCGCATGACGAAACCTCATCCATGCCGATTTTCACAATGCCATCAGTCCAATAGCAGAGTTATCCGCCTCCAAAATGATGATCGCCCTCGTCGCTAACCCCTCCTGTCAATCACGTGGATGTCCGGGTCTCCTACAACTTCAAACAGCGGCTCGCTAAAGTATGTGCCGTCCACCACAATTGCTCTCCTCACGATCCCTGAGTTGGGCGAGTGCCAGCGCTGGTAGGCCAATGGAGACAAGAACGCCTGGTAGACTGTTCCCCCGACAAATTCGGGGACCAAAGGATCATGGGCCAGCATGTCGAGAAGAGAGTAGGGCTGGCCCTTTGCGAAGAACTTGTCGCGGAGCTTGACGCCATGCTCGATGTTGAACACCTTGGATTCGCATGGGTTGACCGCGAACTTGACGGGTGAAGAAATCCGAGCACATTTCAGTACATTATTTGTTTGTCTGGCTTGTTTATTCCTTTTTTTTTTTTTTTTTTTTTTTTTTTTTTTTTTTTTTTGCACAACTGTAGCAGACTCATTGGGTTTTTGCTTATTATCCCAGGATTTGAATCCCATGTACTTGGCGTTTAGGTCACACACAAACATTTCTTCGAAGTTCATGCTTGATTGGTATGGCGCATTCGCAACTTACATCGAGTCCTTGGTGGCAGTCTGTCCAACTCAGCCCATGGGGTGGTTGCCCAGGGCGGCAGCAGACTCAGGCGTCTACTCAACACCACATTAGATCTTCACCATGCCAACTTGAGCATCTTATTTGTCTCTGGAATTCTTACCTGCAAGTACTTCCCCCACTCATTCAACACCTTCTTCAAGGCCTTGTTCACATCGGGATCCAGGAACGCTGCATGCCCACTGCGGCGGACTTAGTACATGTTCCAGGACGCACATTTCTTTCATCCTCAATCCAACTATGGTAGCAAGGTCAATTGAAGTCATACCTTGGCGTAGCCATGGGATAATCAAAAATCGCAGTCATCGGAACTCCAGCTACGCCCACACTCTCTGCTGCTTGCGTCCACTCTGGTGCCCTTGTGACAATGTGATTTGAACTGGAGCATATGTTCAAAGTTGCGAATCTGCTTCGTCCCAGTTGGGTCCTTCCAATAAGGATGCTTCCGCGGAATCTTTTCAAACATCTGCACAAAGTACAGGTAGATGCGGGAATTTCCCTCAATAAGCTGCTGGAATTCTGGTTATGTTGGAGAGGTATTTATGCTGGACTCGGTGGTCGGCAGGCAGCCAGGCCCCAGGTCTGAACAATCATTAGCCGGCAATTCGCTGGGCGGTTGGAAGATGAGGGGCATTACACGAAGGTAGGTTGTAATCAACTTACTTGTGGATGCGATGCTGATGGGGAATGACATGGTGGTCGCCGTGTTGGTGAACCACGTTGATGATTTTATGAGTCGAAAATGTCGAATGGCTACAAGGGCTTGGTTCGCGATATTCAGAAGAACAGGCGCAAGAGCACAAGACTAAAACATACCTTTATGGATGAGACTGCAGTATAGTATTTATAACGATACGCCAACTGCACCCATTTCCGGTTCTGACGTGTTACAACTGGATTTCACAGATATTACGCACCACATCGTCATCGACAATGCGAATACCAGGTCACACTGCAGACCCATGCATTAACAGGATTGTCATTTCCGCGGCAGCCGGTTAGACACAACCACGCAATAATTTCCAGATGCAAAAGCAAAGAAAGATAACCACAGTTTTATTGAAAAATTGTGCTTCTATTTGTTCCGTCGTTGGCTGGGATCTATCCTGCCAAGAGGGGGTATCTGTACACACGAGACTTCAATAAATATTTTCGCAAAGGCGTTGCAATGCACCAGAAGCTGCCTCTCGTGTTCTCCGGGTTTGCTACAACGTAAAAAAATGTGTTTGAAGAATGGAACAAAAATGTAACATTGGGGAAGGAACGAAGCCAAAATTTACTCCTCCGTGTAGTTTGGGCGCCAAATATGCCGAATACATAAAATCTCGCCAAACAAAACGTATGCGATAGTTATTCCCACGCCAAATAGCTGCGCAGGTCGAAACTTGTGAAATTCAAAGGTGCGTCCGTTAGGGGAGACGCAAGTCGCAAAGAACTGTGCGCGGTGAGCCAAAAGCGAAGTCGCACATGACCCAGAATGAAATGCCGTTCTGCAAGAAAGGTTATCCTTTATACGTCATCGATTCAATCAAGCATCGACGACAAGGGTCAAGCGTCTAATTTTAAAGACCTCGCAGGCTTCCATCGCCGAGCGATACCACGCAGAATGGTTACAAATGAAAAGCATGAATTCGCTAAGGCTTGGCAGCTTGAAGTATGTTGTGTTCGAAATTTAGAAACGAAAAGGCTGAAATGATGAGCGGAAATTTCAATCATCGTAAAAGTCATAATTCTTTTGGGTGAGGAAGTCATGGCCCGCAGCTGCAATTGAAGCCGGTCGAGAGAAAGGGGTCTGTGTTGAGACTACATGACGATGCAGCAACCACAGCCAGCCTGCTTCTCTTGATCTGGCTCGGCTTGAGTCGATTGTTCTGCAGCGTGCGATTCAGTTGTTGGTGGAGGAATGGCTGTTTTCGGGCTGAACGGGCTGAGGGGAGGTTTGTCTGAGATTCTCGGCATCGTGGAGTACGAGTTCTGTTTAGGACTTTTCGCCGCACTCGATTTCAAAGGCCAGTCTCCTGTTGACACTGGCTCCTCATCGTCGTGACTTATAGGTTCTCGTTCCTGAACTTGCGGGAACTCGTGGTCATTCAAAGGGCGGAACTCCTTGTCATATGTATCGCCGAACTTCCCTTCCTTCTCCCATTGTTCTTGACGCAGGCGTTTGGCTACGGTCGGTAGAAGCTGCTGGTCAGGCGGCAGGCGTGGGTCTGGCTTGTAGCACTCGAGAACCCATGGAGGGTCACCTTCGGGCTGATGGCTACTAGCGGTTGGCTCTCCAGAGCGAGTAGCAGGGCGACCAAAGTCTTTGCTAGCTCCTAATCGTGTCTTCGGTCGTCCCGTTGCTGTGCTGCTCTTCGAAGCTGCCGACATTTTACGTGGGGTGTTCTTCTTGGGCGACGTATCCGTAACCGATCGTTTGGCATTCAGTACCCGACTACTAGTGTTTGCTAAATCCAGATCTTTGGTAGAGGCACTTGCGCTTCGTGATCGAGTCTTGGTGTAAGTAATGCTATCGCCTTCTGACGATTCGATACGCCTGGTAGATGGAGAGCCACGCTCCAGATAGTCTTGTGGAATTGGTGCCAGGCTTATCTTGGCCACAGGAATTCGTGTGCCTCCTTTAAGGCATTGCGCTATAAAGTAGGCATTTCCCTCAGCCTCTGCTATCTCCTCGGGTGTTCGCAAGTCCCAGCCGCATGCTGGAGGCTCCACGTCACGTTGGTCGACATCGATAGAGTCGTTTCGATGTCGCGAATGATCTGAATCAATTGAATGCTGGCCGCGGGCACGTCGCTGTCTGCTGGAAGCTCGCACCTTGGGGATGATGAACCCAGCGGCTTGGAGCTCTTGGCTCTCAATTTTGGCCAGTTTGTCTCTATGGATCCATTTAGAATCTTCTTCGCTATACTCCAAGTCCAGGTTCTGCTGGACTGGTTTTTTGCGCTCGTCCGTGGTATTTTGCTTTGAATGTAGCGACAATTCTGAGGAACTGCCATGGCTCAACCTTGGCTCGATAGTCAATGCTGGTGACGAAGCCACATTTCCATCACCCTGTTTTTCCCCTTTGACCGAATTGATGTTATCGGCTGAATGCATCTTCCTGGCGGACACCTCCATGTGGTGGCTCGACTTCAGGTGTGTTGAGGGCACACTATTGCCATTCGAGCCAAGAGAACTTTTGAGAGCTTGCTCAGCACGATGTGCACCGTTCTTGTTCGAAATTGCGTTCTGTCAGACGGCTCTGTCAGCGATTCTGGAGTCTCGGTAATCCATATGCTCCCTGTTCTACCAGCCGAATGCTAGCCATACAGGAATTCCTCTGGCAATCCAAGAATGATGTGATGTTGGTCTGCTTACCTCAAAAAGGGCCCCGGCTATATCGCACATGTCGTCTCCATGGCTGCTGCTGGGCGGTGTCAATGCAGTGGCTCCCGTTGGAGCCGACGAAACCGCCGCCATGGAGAGTGGGTGCGAGGCTGAAGGAAGCCGGCAACCCCTTTGACTTAGGCAAGTGCTATAGTGGTTCGAAGAAGTCTTTATGAGATGGGGATCGCAGTATCACTTTTTCGCGCTGAAACTGGTGGGATGAGTTGAACGTCTGTGAAGTAGGGAGTATGTGGCAGTCGGTTGTGACTTGCAGCTCGTTCACAACGGGCTGGCTCCAAAGAACTGGTGGCAGTTTGTGGCGCCAGATAGCCGGCGCGTCTCATTCGCAGCGAATGGCTTGCTGAGTGAGGTCGCACAATGGGAGTGACATGGAATTGACTTGACGGGATGCCTCTAAACAACTTTCAGAGAGCTGCAATTGACCTAATGCTCAGAACCAGCCGGTCATCGGCGGCGAGGTCAGCTGGACAAAAAAAGCAGCAGGGAAGGAGACAGCGTTTGGAAGAGAGGGGCGGGAAGGCAACGACTTTTGGTCGTACAGCACATACATGCCAGCATTGACAGCGATGTCCGTATCAAGATAGCCTGGCTGGTCTCGTCTTGTCGGACAAAGCTGACTGTGAGTGGGAGGCTGGTAATACTGGAGGGCTGGAAGCTGGCTTGACTGGGGTGGGAGACAGGGGAGCAAGGTCGGAGTGGAGAGAGAGAGAGAGAGAGAGAGGCGTCACTCCGTGCTAATGTTTTAATAATGATAGTTATTATAATTGGTGATTGTTAGTGAAAAACGATTGAGGGTGCCCCAGCGGCTGTTGGCGTTCTCGCTGTCGGATGAGATGATGACTGATGGATTGCTTTTGTCGTAACAGTGTGCTCCGTACTGCCTGGGAAAAGGGAAAAAGAAAAGTCCTTCTCATGGCAAACTTTTCAAAAGGTGAGGGGTGGGGCCGGACGACTCGCCTGCACTTTATTTCCCAAGCAGGTGAAGAAAAAAGTGGCCGGTCGTCGTTACTTATCTTGATACAACATTAAAGTTAGTTAAACTCTAGGTGTTGGGCCGGCCACTTTTTTCTTTCCCTCGCGTGCTTGACATTGTTCTTCGTCACCTCGACCAGGCACACCAGACAAACGTTGAATCCCCAGCAGGGTGTCCGACACATGAGGTTTGACATGTTTTTGCTGCAAGGCTGCTCTGGGCCACTTCTCGTTCCAACCTCACATAATTCAATTAAAAACAAAAACAGTGCGCCCGTCCGCCCAGAAGCCCCAGTGGCCCCTTCTAGCCCGCGCAAGCTCCATCTCAAGCTTCATTCTGTCCATTACACTGTCATCCTCTCGCCAACTTTAACGTCAATGCATGTATGTGGATATCTCTTTGGCTGTCCACAGGTAAACAATGCACTTGTGTGCCGGCCCACTTTTCCTTGCTGGCCATTCAAAGGTACACATAGTCATCAAGCGGCCTTCAAGACCATGATAAATGCTGCCTGTGAACCTGTGATGCATCACGGTGCTTCGACTTAAAGGATGTAGCTGGAAGCCGTTAATCCAGTCTATCATCGCTAGTAACAACTAGCTCAAACGCGGTTGTATAAGGAATCTAGCGGGCAAGATGTCCAGCCGCTACCAGAGACCATTCGGAGTCACTCCGTAGTGCCAGCGAGAAAAGTGGGCCAGTACCGGGGGTAGTTCTACCCTAGGCAGGCACCTAGGTACATACCTCCTTCCTGGTGTTGAGAAACCTCGATACGGACACCAGTCATGATTTGTATCGAACAAATTAGTGCTGAGAAACACGTCAGATCTGCCGAAGAGCTCGCGCTTAAATTCGACTACTAACACGAGCTTTTAAGAAAGAAAGATAATTCAGAACCTTCACAACACATGTCGATGCGATGAACCTACTTCTGGGAGATAAATACCTGTCATGCAGGCATCGCGCCTCATTTACCCCTTCACACGCTATCGACGGCGTCAGCCTCGCTCGACGCAGTGAGAACGGCCATTGATGGGAGTAGCGCCGGGCCGTCGCGGATCCGAGAAGAGGATTACCCTCATTACAGGGTAATGGTTTGTTTCCATTTCGTACTTCTCACCACAACGTCGGCAATTGGTCTCGGCGGCTAGTGAGGCCGTTCTTTGCCATAAAAACATCGAAATCACGCGCTCACGGCTAGTCGGCCTAATACCCGGTCAGCCAGGTCCATCTAGCCTTACTGATCAATTTTGGACAGCTCGTGTACGGAGGAGGCCTTTCCATATGAGGCTGGTCGAATCGCATGGTCATCTCGCCAAATTTCGCGACTATGATCCGATCGGGCAAGACGTCATCCAATACCAGGCCAGGCCCTCGAGCGGCTCTCGTTTGTTGTTCTACTGCCCGCCAAGCCGAGACGCAGAAAACCAGTTCGTTGTTTTCTCTGCGACTTTGTTTTCCGATATCTTCCTCCTCTGGAGTACTCAGCGAGGCAGACCGTTCGATTCAATAGGTCGCTGGAGACAGCCCCTTATCGTCGTTGCTCAGCCGTGGGGCGTCACAGGAAACCACACAGGATTCTTCGTGATGTTCGAGGTATGTTATATTACGCGCAGCGTGGTTGTTGGGTCTATTGGGCCTTTGCTGCTTTGAAATAACCGCCAAGCTCAAAGAGCGGCGCAGGCGAGGGTGTTTCCTGCCTAAGTACGTCGCGCACTCGTTTGTGCCACATCTGAGGCCGGTAGATATGGGAATATTTTGACCGTCAAACGTATTTCATCCGTGTTCGTGGTCTCGCGAATCAATATGCGAGCTTTCGCAGTACGAACCCGTAGTTCCCGCATGGTCATGCATTATTTTTGTGAGCTAACGCGGTCACAGCTAATCCCGCACAATACCCTTGATTTAAGTGGGAAATGGTGCTTGTATGAAAGCCCGTGAAGTGGCTTGCCATACCACGAGGCAACTAGAAGTTGTCAAGAAGATGAGAGAGCGGAGAACAATCCAAGTACCCCATCCGATTTGAAACAAGTGCCTCCTTCTTCCCCATAAGTCTATGCCCACGTAGAATTACGTTGAGCAACCAGAAGAAAAGAGAGGGAAGCGAGAGGACATCTAAGCAAAAGGCAAATGATGCTTTCATGATTTCGTGCTTTCCCTTCAATATTCTTGCAACCTGTTTCTTTTCATGCCCACGTCCTCAGTCAATCAAGCGTCTAGAGTCAGATACTGACTTTTGTCCAACGTTTGTCGACTAACAATTTCCCTGGAGTTGCTGGGGACTTGTTAACGCGACGTCTAATTAGATATTGCTAAGGCATCACGTTCAAACTCGCCCACGTAACAAGTTAAGCCAGAATCGGCTAGGATCCCCATTAATCGATAAACAGTGCGACTCGTGCTCTCTCAACGCTACCAAAGAGATGCGCCACACTTGATTCCATGCCCGGGTTTAACACATGGTAGTGTCTCGGACCCTTGTGACAGACAACATCAGCTCTACGCCATCGAGTGTCTCATAGTTTCACGACGGTCCTAGCGCGCTGTCCTCACTCGATCAATGGTAGAGGTGCGAACGCAAACGCGCAAGACGAGAATCGTCTGCATTTCCGACACCCATAACTGTACTGTGAAATTGCCCAAGGGTGATGTGCTGATTCACGCCGGCGATCTTACCAACCAGGGCAGCTATTCTGAAGTTCGGCATCCCAGTTACCTACCCGGTAGGACATGACGTCAAAAAGACTGACCCTTCCTCGTCATAGATTTCCAAAGCTGTCAGGTGGTTAGAGGAGGCTGATTTCGAAGCAAAGCTTGTCATAGCTGGTCAGTCATCGTCGATTCAGTGAATTTTGTCAACACATTCATTAAAGTGTTCGTTTGCAGGAAACCACGACATAACCCTGGACCAGTCCTTTTATTCACAGCATGGGCACGAATTCCACAACCAGCAAAGCCGGTCATCGGCAGAATGTCTCGATCTGCTGCTATCGTCTCGGTCCATAACCTATCTCAACCACGAACTCGCCACGATTCGACTTCGGTCCACAGCGGGACCACATACGCAGTTCACTGTCTTTGGATCACCATACTCACCTCGCCACGGACGCTGGGCTTTTCACTATGACGAGTGTCCAAATCCACGTGAAGCCTCGCAATTGGCCAGAATATGGGATGACATCGCCGCCAATACAGATATCGTGGTGACACATACGCCACCGCGGAATCATGGTGATGCAACAGATGAGCAGAGGGCGAAGGGCTGCGAGGCTCTTCGCCGCGCCCTATGGCGCGCTCAACCACGGCTTGCTGTCTGCGGCCACATTCACGACGGCCGAGGAGCAGAGCGCGTAACCTGGGATATGGATGCGGGACGAAGAGATGGCTTTGGGGAAAAATCGGTCGTGGCCTGGACGGATCCTGGTGTCGGCAACAAGAAGATCAGTATGGTTGATCTGACGGCCAAGAAGGGCCTGCCGTTAGCAAAGGGCGAGACTTGCGTGGTCAACGCGGCTATCCTTAAGAGCAGGTATCCTCACACAGGGGGCAAACAGTTCAACAAGCCTATTGTGGTGGACCTTGATTTGCCTGTATGGGCTGAATGGTAAAGGGGGGAGCGTTATTGACGTAGATGCCATTGCTGATCACGGGGTGCATGCACATGGATGAGTCAAGGTCATCCGAAGCAGGTCAGAGACATGGATCGGGATAGTGGCACTCTATCTGGATGCTTGAGCGAAAGCAGAGGACCATGTCGTGAATCACCTAATGAGATCGTCTGTTTCTGTATACTTCATGGCGTAATGAAGAACATCGAAATCCATCTGCACATACAAGGCGATGGAGTAGAAAAAAAAAAAAAACCTGTTTTATGTCCGTTCGTCATAAGACAATGACGGGCTACCGTATCAAAAATTGACCAAAGTAAAGTGTCACACTGGATCAAGATGACCATCTGGGTCGAACCTTGTGCCAGGGTGAAAGTGCTCCATGCAATGCAAGCTACTTTGGTTCGTGAAATCATACAGGAAGCGGCACACTGAATACTCCGTACAGCGCTGGAATTGAGGTTCTTGTTGAGATTATCCTCATCAGTCTACAGGTCTTGCTCAGAGGCAAAAACTTGCATACCTTGTTTGGTAGGCTTAACACAACTACACATTTGATCGCAGTCTGCGTCCTATTTTAGTGATGCACTACGGTTCTTCTTTCTCAGAATAAGAATTAGTGCGGAAATCGAGGGAATTCTGAAGAACAATCCGATTGGTTTGCCCTCACTGGAAGGCCGTGCAACAATTGTCTTCACCCTTGTGGCTGAAAACCAGTCCTGCTCTGGGCCAACGTCATTTATTCGTACGACAGAGGTAAGCACTCTAGTGATATTCAAGAAATGAAGATTGAGTTTCACAGTCAATTTCCCGAGAATCGCTCGACCGCGGGCTCTCCATTCAAGTCCCAGTCCGAATAATTACTTCCATTCGATGCGAAACGGTGGAGGTGTCAAGGAGGGGAGCTCGATATGATAGCTCATCAGAAAAAAACTCTTGGGACATCATGGTGTTTCAGCCCGTTGGTCATAGCGCATTTAATCAGGTAGGAGATGAATAATAAATACACTCTCTCCTTGTGTTATCTCGCGAAGGAAAAGGACATGGGTATACGAAATGAGCGCACATCTCTCGGTTTGAGGGATTCATTGCAAGTCTTGAAAGCTGGTCAATCACAAAATGTGCCTTCTCCGTGGCCTGCTCGATTAGCAAGTTAGCTCATTATTTGCTTTGACTCTCATCTCGTTTGCGCGAACTGGAGACCAGAATAACAAGGTTCTGCATCTGCAATATTGCGACGGTTCGACATCTTCACGATCTGTGCTTTGACTATGCCCCAAAGGATAGTACCAAAACATGCAGATTTGATCAACTGACTGTTCAGGTCGCCAACTTGGTATAGTTTGAACGACTATGACAGGACAAGAAAGCCGGTGCACCTGTCCCATGTCGCAAGTGGCGGGCCCGGAGATAAACGTGGATGCAGTTAGTGCCTAATAAAGCTCACCGCGTGTTGGGCCACATTGTCCAGGACAACGAGACGCGACGCAAACAAACGGTCACTACGGCAGTCCATCGGCCTGCTTGCATAGCAGAGCATAGCATAGCATAGCATCATGGTGATCGACGGTAGGCCCGTAGGCCTTCAAACATGCAGCCGGATCATGATAACCCCACAATTGGCCAGTAACAAGGCCGGTGATGTGTATGCCGCGTGTTGCGTCCATCATGAGCTCCATGCTTGGTGCTTTGTGAGGGTGAGGAGAAGGCACATGCTGCTCCTCTGATTATCTTCGCATACGTCGTAGGCCTATTAATGGGACCCTGAAGCGGTCGGCATATCATCGGCGACGCTCTCCTAGGAATATGTACGATGTACGATGTACGGAGTAGAACATGTAGGATATCCGTGACGAACAAGGGTGCTGATCGCTCGACACAGGCACTCTGGCTTTTCGACGCCTGCCCGTTTTGTAGCCTTGTTTGAGACTTTGAGACAGCGCCACGAAGCTGGTTGGTTCTCGCTTTGTGCGGCAGCTCGGATTCCTAGGAAGAAATACAGTATCAGCTAGTTGCCCGTATTGGTCAAGCAGGACTTTATTTGCTTACAGCGTGTCTGAAAGCTGATGCCTTCACGCAGGTTAACGTCTTTGCATCTCTCTCTCCACTTCCCCTCATCCGACCTCACCTTGCCCCACCTTGCCTCACCTCACCTGTCGTAAAGATCGGGCGCGGCCAAGCCACAAGGTAATGCTCGGGTTAGACCCGCCGATAATAATATACATAATACCGTGCAACATCCTTCCCAGCCCCCCCATACTGCCTCGAAACACCTCAATGGTGTAGTGGGGGAAAGGTCCTTTCGTGCTGTATTAGGATAATGGCGCCGGAAGGCGTGGAGACGGGTCTTATGCAATCGGCCTTTTGGCGCGCTTCACGATGCAGGTCCATGTGGTCGCGGACAATGCGGCCATGACCTCGACCCCCCCCTCCCCCCTCCCCCCGGGGTCGATTATTCAGAAATGTTGTTTATGCGGCGCCGCGTCTGGTCTGGTGAGCCCTGCTCTTCTACCAAGTCCTCAGGTCCAAGGGATCGTGGATCAGATGGACGGGCAGGTAGGCACTAGAGATCGATTAGGCTCTTTTGGGACTCGTGCTTGTCGTGGTGATGTGGTCGAGCGCAATTAATCGATAGCTCGTGAACGAATAGACTCACGTGGCCATGCGCTGGGAAGAAAGCCCATGCTGCTATGCAATGTGATAGCCCATGCACGGCAATGAGTGGTTGGTTGTGTACTCCGTATCGTCGATGATAATACTGGAGCGGAGAACCTGCTGCGCAATTTTTTTGTTGTGTGTGACAGCCAGCAGCAGCAAACACGGACTAGTGCTCTTGCTGCCTTTATTTCCGTGAAGCCTTGGGCCAACAAATACTAGATAGATACTCCGCAGAGTACTCCGTAGAGGGGTATCATACATTCATCCTCGAGGCCCAGTTTCAAACGGTTGCTTCCAAACTTGACAATTGAAGACAGCTGAAAATAAGACGTTCGGGCCATTACTTACGTACCTAGGTACTCACAAACAGCATCACTCCGGCTCAAAGCTAATTTTAGCCCGAGGAACGTAGACCTTCGTAGGCCTTGGTTCAGTCGCGTCGAGAC
Organism: Atkinsonella texensis; assembly: GCA_001008035.1. Taxonomy (NCBI): domain Eukaryota; kingdom Fungi; phylum Ascomycota; class Sordariomycetes; order Hypocreales; family Clavicipitaceae; genus Atkinsonella; species Atkinsonella texensis. The sequence continues at coordinate 33,169 of KQ061730.1, read as the reverse complement.
GAACGCAAGCTGGCGCGTCGCATATTGACCATTTCTTAGCATCATGCTACTCAAGGCGAATGACGCAAATAACAATCAAGCCTGGCCAGCGCGTGGCAGTTTGTTGTGGTCGGTCTGGGCGAGGAAAGAGCTCACTCACTGTTTTCAAGTATTCTGGCCATGATCGACATTACATTAGGAAGCGAATTCGGTACGGAGTCATCCATGAAAAGTTAAGGGTAGGTACCTAGGCAGGCGTGGCAGATACGGAAAATCCCGACGGAGCAGTCTTTGACGGTGGTCTTGGCGTAGGTTTTGTTTTCCATTCGGAGTAAAGCTTCACTCCATCTACTCGGCAAAATCGCTCAATAAAAATGTTCTGAGTATATCTATGCGGTGTTATGCGCACGTACCTACTAGGTCCATGCCGTAGTAAAAGCGGCGTCGGTTCAAACAACTCGCGGCCAATAAATAGAGTGGTGAGAAGCCATGCAGCCGTATGCAAGCAGCAGATAGCGCCAGAGCTGGCAGCTGTCGTCTGTCGTCTGTCGTCTGTCGTCTTTGATGCATGCATGCATGCATGCTTGCTTGCTTCAAAGGGGAAAGCCCGAATGGCAGAACGTGACGACTTGGGGCATAACCGGTGATGTTGCTGGCGAATCCTGTGTTGGCAAGTGCGAGGCGGGATATGTTGGCGCAACATGGCGTAAGCATGGAGTCTCATCTTGTACGGAGTATTGTTTTAGTGCTTCGACGTTGTATACCTGCTGCATTCTGCCTTGATGCGACGAGATGCGACGAGATGCGACGATATGCGACGACAACATCATCTGAACGAGCTACTTCTGGCCTCTACCAGTGTCCACTCTTTCCCTTTGTCTGGACATGTTCGTGTACGCTTCTCCGAAAATGGAAAGGCTGCGCGCTGGAGGCAGTGGAAAATGCCATCTGCACAGTGCGCAAGGGCACCACCCACAGCAGGTACATTAGGTACCTAAGGCATCGCATTTCTTGTGAAATAGTGAAATGATGAAATGGCGAAATGATGGCATAATGGCATGATAGCATGATGGAATGACGGACCTGTTTGCCTCTGCCTGTGTACGGATTTGCCCCTCATGGAGAAGTCGAATCCAATTGACGATGTACATTTCGTGCAACCTCGTCCCGTTTACGTAAACCCCGTTTGTTCGTGTCCTGGTATTCGAGTCTCGTCCCCTGTCTTCTGTCGCACGGCAAGCCATGGAGGACGTGCCTTCCCAATGAATGCACCCCGGTCCCATCATCTTCTGCCGCGGCTTTGCTCCGAGGCCTGTCGCGGGTAGGTACCTGAGTTAGGAGGTAGGTACCTAAGGTATTTTTCTGCCTCTTCTCTCTCTCTCTTCCACCCCAATTTCCTTTCTCCTTCTGCTCTCTAATGACTATTACCATCCTCGTCGTCAGCCGAGCTTCATTTCTCGGTCGTCGCATTCCAATTCAGCTGCTGCGAGCACCCACGTCCAAATACCAAATACCAAATACCAAAACCAGTACCAGTACCAGCACCAGCACCAGCACCAGCACCAGCACCAGCACCAGCACCAATACTTCTCTGTTTTGACCCCTCAATCCCTGCCTGCTTCCCCGCTATTACAGGATAACTCCGTCTGTGGGGAGCGACCCGACTCTCGACCACTTGTAACTCTCAGCGGAGCGACACGAGGCAGATGACTGTTACTTATTAGACTTCTCTGTTCAGTTGTTTCGTCGAGCTTCCTCACCGCTTGTCCATGTATACTGCTTGATGGTCGCCGGGTCAATAAGCAATGCTTCTATAAGGCTCCCGCATCATAAACAAGTCATCAACAAGCATCTTACGTCCTTACATTTTCATCTTCTACAGTAAAGCCTTGTTTAGGTGTTCTTCGACTCACACTTTGCATTGTTTGCTTGCTCACGTCTTCTGCCTCTTACACTCACCCACTGGATCCCAGCCAGTTGGAGGCGAGTCGCCACCACCCTCATTTCAAATCACTTTTGTTCGAGCTACCAACGCCAACACCGACGTGACCGGCCCGCTAGTGACCGACGGCAACCCCCCTCGCCCCTGTTGGCCATAAGCTGGCCACTTGTCACTCACTTGCCCATCCGTCAGCCACACGCGTTCCGAGCTTTTTGCGTCGAGACCGCAGGGGCAATCGAGCACTCCTTCCGCTGTTCTGACTTGTCGCTTGCTGAGTCACCTGTTTGCAAGTCACTCACTCAGTCGAACCCCGCCACGCCGTCTTTGCGGTTCTGACCTTGGCTTTGCTTTATAGCTCCTTCTGCATCGCGAGGCACGCCAAAACCAGTTTTGCATTCTTAAGATACGACTCTTGGCAATTGCGCACTTATCTTTGCCCTCCGACTTTTCTGCGGACTTCTGTTGCATTAACTTCCGTCAGTACCCGATTCAGAGGGGTACAAGCAAAGACGCCAGCCAGGGGTACCGCTTCCAGGTACTTCCAAGTCTCGCCCCGCCTTCGTCTCCTAAGCCGTACCTTTCACGCCTCGGCCTTCTCGGTCCGTCTGCGCCACTTCCGGCACTTAAAAAGATATTTAGCGGAAGCCTAGTGCTCTACGTATCACGACTGCGTGGGCATTGCGGTGGTTGGGCTTGGTTCTGGCGTGAATTTGTTTGGTTTGGAGGGTGAGTGCTTTGTTCCCAAGCAATCCTTAACAGTGAAGCCAGTACGGTCATGTTTTCATGTTTCGCTCGTTCAATAACGTTTCCCGTAGTATGAGTTTCTAAGTCAATCATTAGTGCCGAGGATTCCTAGGGCGTTTGTTGTGTCCCTCGTTCGTTCTTGGCGCCATTTGTCATTCCATTCAACTCGACTTTTGTCGCCTTCCGACAGTGTCCGACGCACCCGTATGACAAAGTGAACAGAAAGTCAATCTGTGTGTCGCAAGAGTCACTTAGACAGAGGCAGACATTAGCTGAACTCGGGTCTCGGTGATCGAGTATTAGCAAGCACAAACATACGCGGGCAACATTTCTATCCAGTTTCTCGATTCCGCTTTATTGTTCGGCTCCTATCCGGTGTTCCCGCCAACAAACGTCGACGGCCAGCACTGTGACCGACTGCCCTAGACCGTCCCCGTCGAAACATCCTTAGGTACTGCCACCCTACTGAGTGGGCCCTTGCGAGGATAAGACCACCCCGCCCCGTCTTACTGGTGTCCAAGCCCCTCCCTCTCCCCCCCAAATTCTAGTATACGACAGCTATTCCCAATCATAGGTCGCTGTTCACCCCTGACGGCCCGTGACTTCATTACCTTCAGCGGCATCGACTTGGCCGCCAAACACCTCAGCGTGTTCCCACATCTTGCAACATACAACTCCATCCACGCGGCCCGTTTTCTGTCCTTGTTTTTGTCGAGGAGGACGACTATTTCTTTTCTGGACTGTTGTTCTGCCAACATCGGGTTGTGAAGACTGCTGGCACGTCTACACATCCCTGGATCCTTGCAGTTCATTCCAGATCAATCTCTGACCAAGGGACTGTTGAATCCCATTCGCCACCGTGGGTCGAAGCTATAAAGCAACGTGCAACCTCAGACTCGGCCTTTCGATGCTCAGCATCTGGTATTCCATATCCCCTCGATCTTGAACGTCCCCGCTCATTTTCGGGGATACAACTCGGCACGGCAATATCGCAATGACTCCTCTCCCGCCTGATCCATACAAGATACTCGGTGTATCAAAACATGCACAGATTCCCGAGATCCGATCTGCCCACCGGAAGCTCGTCCTGAAATGCCATCCAGACAAAGTGCAGGATCCCACTTTGTTAGCTGAGAAGCAGGATGAGTTTCAGAAGGTTCAACAAGCGTACGAACTGCTCAGCAACGATGCTGAAAGGCAACGATATGATGAGAAAGTAAAGCTGGAGGAGCTGCGAAAGCAATTCCAAAACAAAGCCAACATTTCAAGTCCCCGGTCGTCAACACGTTACGCGGAGCAGGATGACGTGAGAGGAGCAGAACCTCGGGCCTCTCCGTTCAAGGCTAGCACAACCCCTTCTGGAACTACGTACGTTTATACTCGACCCTCTGATGAAGACTTGGGCCGTGGTCCACGTATCTTTGATGCTACCCCTCGATCTTCTCGTCGAGAAGCGAGCTATGCGGATAAGCCTTCGAAAAGAGAGTCTGAGCGGGAAAGGGAGAAAGAACGTGAACGTGAACAGCGCGAGCGTGAGCGGGAGCGCGATGCCAGGGAAAGGGAGAGAGAAAGAGAAAAGGAGAGAGAACGAAGACGCCGACAAGAGGATGCGATGAGAAGGCTAGAGAAGGATGCCAAAGAGGCTCGACGAGCTGAGAAACGAGCGAAAGAAAAGCAGCGTGACAAGGAGATGAAGCGTGAGGCCGACGAAAAGAAACGACATGCAAAGCCATACATTGAACCCTATGATGACGAGGTTCCAGTGTCGAAGTCGGAAAGGAAAAAGTCTAACAGCAGCAGCAAGAGACATGATGAAAAACAAGATCGTTCTTCTGGGCGGGATGACATGCCAACAGCTGTTCCCATGCCCCCGTCCGCTCCTCAGCGATCCTACATCTCGAAGGAGGCTTTTGCAACGTCGTACATACAAGCATCAAGAGCCAAGAGCGGGGGACCGCCTGGTTTGCAACGCTCAGCTACATATCACGTTCGTACGGTGCAACCACCTGCACCAACACCTCCTCCCTTCCCTGGTCAAAGTGCACCCTTTGCTGCGCCTGAGGAGGACGCTGCACGTCGATCGTCAGCAAACCATCGCCGTGGATCTGGCGATGGGCCAAGGCTCTCCCGGGAGCGATCTTATCGTGCTTCTTCTCGGGAGACGTTGGAGGATCCGCCCGTCATCAACGTCTCACCTTCCACTCGCCATACTGCTCATTTTTCCAAGACTAGCCCTTCTGGAAATCCGATGATGTCAGCTTCGCCCCCGACGGCTGATCTTCATCGTAACAAAACGATGCCTGCCGAGGCATTTTCCTTCTCTCATCCACCAGCAGGTCTTCCAAGGTCCCAGACCTTCAACGCCTTTGGGGGCACGGGCGATTATCCTCGTGGTCGCGCCCGCTCTCGCAGGCAGCCTCAAGTGGATCTGGATTCGGATTCCGAGGAATTGCATGAGCGGCGGCATGATAGGAAGCATCGAAGCAGCAGACGCCATCATTCACCCGAACCATTAAGGACTGAAAATGTGTCCCGATATCAGGTTGATGGATCCCGAAGCCGACTTCACAGCTCCTACGTCCGCCACGTTGACCCGGAATTTATCGACTCATACGTCCCCTACTATAGTCACCCCACCAATGTGCGGCCATCAATGACAGTTCGTGAAACCAGCTACGGTGCCACCACTGCGACAGCCAAATTTCCCAAGGTTAAGACGTCAAAGTCATATGGATATGACGATGTCCAGTACAGCAGCTACTACGACAAGCCTTCTCGTGAGGAATATGCAGCATATGCATGAAACGGCGTTAACGACTTTGATTTATTTTTGCTCCTTTTTTCTCAGTTATACAGTTTTGCCTGAGCGAAGCTTCTATACATTCAAAATATTCCACGTTTTAATGTGAGTTGGCAATCACGGGTGTGTGAATCATATAAGTGTGGCCCGTTCACTCCATTTTCCCCGCATTATATTTGGACCATCATCTTGTTTACATTTTCTTTTATGAGATGATCTTGTGTTTTTTAACGATTTATGTCTGCTACAAAGGCGCATGACATGTTTTTTCCCGCGCTCGCTTACATTATGAAGCCGGAACGATATTACTGTTTCTTGTTTCTCTATTTTTTTCTCTCTCTCTCTTCCTCTTCCTTTCTGTTTCTGTTTCTGTTTCTTTCTTTCTTTTTTTTTTGCTAGGTGTCATGGGCCCTGGAGTTTGAGGATCGCTCGCCTAACAGCTTTTGTGGATGGCATTATCCACGACACGTGGCCCAGTCACAGGTAGCGAGACTAGCAGAATTCTTGCGCTCACTGTACATTTGGGATAAGCAGAGGCAACAAAGGCCTGATGCTCAGGCGGAGTTTTACCACTTTTGATATTTTCACAGGGCGTTGAAGGGCATATGTCTATTCCCACATCGAATACCACACTCGTTTGATAGAGAATAGAAGTGGCAGTATTTTAAGTCATACAACCTGGTTTTTCGTGAAAGATTTATTAGTGCACGTAGAGATTCGGTGATGCGGCTAGGATATTGGTCCTCGGCCACGAGGGCGATACAGGAAAGAGCGCAAAATGTCTACTCAGCGATTTAGACGTCTCGAGAACGAATTGCCTGCAAATAAATCATCTACCCAGGTACTAGTTAGGTTGTTAGGAAATTAAACCAACCATCGGCACTGTCTGTCATGGTCTCTCATTCATAGCGACGAAGATATTAAACCGCTTCCCCGAGACCTCGCGAAGAAGCAAAGGAAAATAACAAATAGGGCAGGCAGATTATGCGTTTGAGAGGCCAAACAAATAGTGCACTACATCCCTCCCAAAAAAAAAAAAAAATTCTTTTCTTTGCAGAAAAGAGCATGCGGCCAATGTGGTTCGAACACATGACCTTCAGATAGTCTCTGGAAGAACGAAGTTGACTTCAGTCTGACGCTCTCCCAACTGAGCTATGGCCGCACATACTCTGAGGGTGTTTATTGTGTACTATAAGTCTACCTTCAAGAACTGAATGAAATGACTGACCTTGAACGCCCTTTCACAGTATTTGCTTAGACATAAATTAATGCAACATGCACTTTCTTTTCTCTCTTGTTTTTATTATCATATGACGTCATTCTGTTCTCTTCATGCTGTCTGTCCTCTTCTCGGTGATGGTCTCGCCAAAAGGCTTGCCGTCCACAAACCCACCATTCTGCGCACCCAGCTCAAAGATCTTGCGCCCCCGCAGCCATGTCTCCTTGACTCGGCCGGTGAACTCGTGGCCCTCCCACGGCGAGCATTTGTTCTTCCAGCGCATGTCGCCCTCCGTAAAAGTCCACACTTCTGCATCGTCAAAGACGCAGAGATCCGCGTCCATGCCTACCCCGATGGCGCCTTTCCGATGCGACAGGCCAACCTGCTCCGCCGGGGCCTGACAGCACAGCCGAACAATGTCTGTGATGGTGGGAGTTTTGGAGCTCTTGCTGCGCTCCTTGGCAGCCGAGTGGATGATGGGCAGGCCGAGACCGACGGAGGAAATACCGCCCCAGGCAGACATGAAATCGCCCGGTGGCGTCTCTTTGTCCTCGGATCCGGTGGTGGTGGTGGTGGTGGTGGAAGATGAGCAGGGGCCGCGAGGGAGCAGTTTCAGCTCAGGGACGCACGGTGAGTGGTCCGACACGACCGTCTTGATGCAGGAATCGCTTGCCACGAGCTCTTCCCATAGCCCGTCGCGGTTCCCGCCTTCCCTGATGGGCGGGCAGCACTTATGCCGGGTGTCGCCCGGGCCGATTTCTTCGGCAGAGAGGTCTAGGTAGTGGAAGCATGTTTCTGCAGTGATGTTGACGCCCTTGGCTCGCGCTTCTTTCAGGAGCGGGATGCACTGCGTTGCTGAGAGATGCACGATGTGGAGGTGCAACGAGGGGGCGATATGGGCCGCTGAGAGGATCTCTTGAACGGCAGCGGTCTCAAAGGCAGGCGGCCTGGAGTCCAAGAAGGTCTGGTAGGCCGTGACATCGGTTGGCTTGTCGCCATTCGTGTGGCTGGTGTGGCCGGCGGAGGGTTCCATTTCGGCGTGGAACATGAGCGTCGTGGTGCTGTCCTTCAGAATTTCCATTGCCAAAGCCATGTCCTCTGGCGAAATGGCAGGGAACTCGTCAACCTGTTTTGTGAGCGCGGGACTATAAATCAGTGGCGTGGTATGCTTCCCCCCCTTTTTTACTGCAGCCGTGATCCTTCCTCCCTGTGGTACTCTGCCAGGGCTGTGTGTGAAACTCGAGGAAAGTAATATATTTACTTACACCGGACTCGATGAGAAAACCCTTGAAGCCTCGCACACCAGCCTCGACAAGAAGCTCCAGCTCACGCGCATTGCCGGGAATCAAGCCCCCGTAGAACCCGACGTCCACCCAGCACTGGCCCTCGCAGGCCGCCAGCTTCTCTTCAAGACCTCTGATCGTCGTCGTGGGCGGGATAGCATTCAGCGGCATGTCAATGACCGTTGTGACACCCCCCGAGGCAGCGGCCTGGGTCCCTGTCCAGAAGCCTTCCCATTCCGTCCGTCCTGGCTCGTTCAGGTGCACGTGGGCGTCGACCAAGCCCGGCAGCAGCAGCTTTGGCGTGTAGTCCACGTAGGCCGTCTCTGCGGGGAAGTCGCTCCGAGGAATAATGCCTGATGCGACGGACACAATCTTCCCTGTTGCCGGCGAGACGGAGATGGTGGCAGGCGAGACGGTGAGTGAGCCAGATGGCTGGGGAAGCACGGCGCGACGTGACACCAGTATGGTGAGGGGCTCGTCCTTTGAAGCTGTCGTCATGTTTGTGGCCTGGATGCACGGAAGACGAGGCGAATGTTTTTGCCTTGGCTTCTTCCGGGTTACCCCTCTCCGCCCCCCCTCCCAAAAAAAAAAAAAAAAAAAAAAAAAAAAAAAAAAAAAAAA
>KQ061730.1:0-23779 GCA_001008035.1 Atkinsonella texensis | reverse complement strand
GCCGGGAAAGAGGGGGGAATTTTTTTTCCTTTTGGTTTTTCCCGGTTTCCCCCCCCCCCCCCCCCCCCCCAAAAAAAAAAAAAAAAAAAAAAAAAAAAAAAAAAAAAAAAAATTCGGCCAGAGCTAGCTAAGCTGCTGTGCATCGGGCCGGCGCCCATCAACGAAAACCGAAAGACACGCCGGTAGCAAAACGGTACACGAGATTGGAACGGCTTGAAGTCTACTACATCTGCTCTGTTGCAAGTTTGCTCATGCGACCATGGTGCAACTATTAGACGTTGCATGACGTACGTGCGTCCCGAGCTTGCATTATTTGTTCGCCGAATCACGGTGGGGTACGAAGATGTTGCATGGTGTACAAGGGGGGCGGTGCTAATTAATCGAGCATTTATTCTTCGTGTAGCGTGCAACAGAAGACCTAGATGTTGCAGATAGAGGGGCATTGAGGTGTCATGCAGAACAAGCCGAGCTACGAGCTGCCGTCAGGTGAGCTGAGCTCAGACTTGGCCGGTGCCGACAGTCGTGCAGGGGAGCGCAACCTGAACCTTTGGAACCCAAAGTCGCGAAGCGGACACAACTGCTGAGTGGGATTTGCAGTGGGCAAGTCGTGCTGAAATACCCATGTTATGTATACATTAGATCCTTGAATAATTAGGAGCGAACATGTCTGTAGAATCCCGTTGCCCTGCCCGCAAGTCCAATATGACCAGTGCTAGTGAAAATAGTGATCCATGCCGCTGCCGCCTCTTGTACCCTTCTATATGCAATCGCGTCATGCAACATCATGTACGCCATGCGTGCCCAGTCCTTTCCTCCGCCATCTTGCTGCTCCTTGCCTTCTGACTCCTAGCTCCAAGGTGTGGCCTCAGTTCGTCTGTATTTTTTCCTCACTCTTATCCCACATATCAAGTACAAGTAGTTGTACACAGCAAGGAGTCTACTTTCGTAGTCACGTCCGTATTGCTTTTTCCGCAATCAAAACCTTTCAAAGGTGGTGTTCATTTTTGTCTCTTAATGGTCTTCTGGGCCATCTCGATAAGCCCGTCTTTTGCCTCGCTTTCGGGGAAGTCCGCAATCGCCGCAATGGCCTTTTCCGAGTAGTCTTGTGCAAGAGTTCGGGTCTGCTCGATGCCGTCACTATTCAATACTAAGTGTCGAGCCTAGTGAGGGAAATCCCGGTTAGTTGGTAAGGGAAAATAAAATAAAATAAAATTTGAATGACCCATGAAGTGCTTCTGTTTAGAAATATGGTCTTACCTTTTCCACATCTCCATTCATCTCGAACTTGCGTCCAACCAGAGCCCCCAGCTCCGGGTTTTGCTTCCAAGCAAAGAGCAATGGCGCAGTCGCCAATCCTAGTTCGAGGTCGGCCCCTGCAGGCTTACCGAGATCCTGCCGACTTTTAGTATAGTCCAGCATGTCGTCCACTAGCTGAAATGCGAGTCCCAAATTGCGGCCATATGAGTAGGCAGCATCTACTGTGGTCACATCAGCATTGCCAAGTAGAGCTGCGGCACGGCAGGATTTGGAGATCAAGCTGGCTGTCTTCAAATATGTTTTCTGCAGGTAGTAGGTGAGGGTCTCCTCCGAATATTTCGGACTGCCTTCGTCGCGCTCTGTGTTCTTCAGTTGCATGAACTCTCCTTCCACCAAGTTGGCGATGACCGTGGCGAGAAGTTCTACAACTTCTACGTGCCTCAATCTTGCGAGAGCTACCGAAGCTCGGCCGAGAAGGAAATCGCCGGCCAGCACAGCCATCTTATTCCCAAACTCTAAATTGGCTGAGGGGGCACCGCGTCTTGATACTGAATGATCAATCACATCATCATGGAGTAAAGATGCGGTATGGATGAGCTCTGTGATTTCAGCAAGCCGCCTTTGGCTAGGCAAAATGTCCAGGGTCCCATCGGCAATTTCGGGTTCGGCCGAGGACAGGGGCGTGACCGAAGGATTTATGTCCGCAAGGATTTGTACGGGCGATATCGAGGAATCGATGGCCCTCCCGCTTTGGACGTGTTCTGGCCGAGGGTTCTTAGGGCAGAGGTGTGTTGCGCGGCTCATCAAGAGTACAATCACAGGTCGCACGTGTTTGCCTTCAGCTTGGGTGTAATACTTAGCCACTCGATCGAGAGAAGGGTGGCCGGAGCCGAGAAGTTTGCGTATATTGCCTGTAAGAAACTGCATCTCCTTTGCTACCGTCCGTAGCGGGTCAATTGACATGTAATCCTTGGAAGCTTTCTTGACAACATTGCCCACCACATTCGAGGCAACCTGCACGGCCGCCGCCCATGCGGAATCCCTTCTGTGGCTTGTATGTATGCTCGACTCGTGGAATCTGGAATCGCAAAGATCGATCGCATGATGCCGACTCAATATATAGTTGGGCGCTGCGATCCGTCGAACCATGGCATCCCGTAATACCGTGGCTCCTGGACGGAGCTGCATGACTAGGAGGAATGTGCCTTCAGCTGTATTGAGGCGGTCGAGGGAGTTGAGAAAATGCCACTTGAAAATGAGAGGTCGGGGCAGAGTGATTGATTATGATACCACCAGAAGCGGCTTGCTGCCACAGGTTTGATCGGAATCCCGTCCGGCATTAAGCTTCCTCATTCGCTGCGTGTGATCGGTCGGGTGCCCACAAGGGCATAGATTCAGCACTACCGACAACACGCGACTGAAAGCTGCTAAGGCAAGGTACAGCGCTAACAGCGCCGCATGGCCAAGGCGCCAGTGCGCCAGGGGAGCTTTCAATGCTCCACCTCATGCGGCAGCCTGGCTTACGTAGGTAGCCAAGTCTACGGACACATCATATCCTCTGACAAAGTAACCGCATGCCGCCGAATTATCTCGCAGGCCAGACGCCAGACGATCCTTGGACTTCAGGGTTGGGTTCTTGATGAATCGAGCATACCTCAACGCCGAACCGATGTTCGCGGAGGTGCCAAAACTATCGCGATGGTGCTCCTCACGATGACGCCGGCCATTGTGGACGCCCTGCAGAAAATACATGTCTCATGTCCTGCCGATCCGCGTCCTGGTACAGAGCCCTCCTCTGATGGCGCCGAGAGACCACAGGAAAACATAGAACCCTCGCTAGGAGAACCTGCCGTTGGGAACCCCATTTCCCATGGGCAGATTGTCCATCTATGGAGAGGCCTCCAGGAAGGCAAGTCTTCGTATTGCAGTCTGGAGCAACTGCTTCGTGGCTCGCAAGTTTACTGCCCACCGCCTCCTCCAAAACCAGAACTGGTTAGTCACTCAATTCGAAGCAGGCTTACGGCGACCAAAGTTTATTGATTTGACTCGGGTAACAGTCAGAAGAATACAAGGCCCTGATGGCACGCCTACGACACGAAGAGGCACAGCGAGCCTATGACCGCATGGTCAACCCGCCACCAAAGGTCGAAACCTTCAATGAACGCTTCCCGACACCAGCACAAGCCTACTCCCAGGTCAACCGTCCGATCCACGCCTCTGATCTCGGTGATGACGACGTAACCTTACAAGACGTGCACCGCCAAGTCATGCTCATTATAAATTTTATGGTCAGCATCTTGGGTGTCGCCGGAACACTATGGGTTACGTCAAAATGGTGGAGCTTGCCAGCCCGGATATTCCTTACAATGGGTGGGAGTATCCTGGTTGCCATTGCTGAGGTCGCAGTATATTCAGGCTACATGTGGAGAATGGAGCAGGGAAAGCAAAAGCAAAAGAAGACCAAGGAGGTCAAGCAAGTGCTGAATACATGGACTTTGGGAACTCATGAGGAGGATAGTTCATCAAAGGCAATTATATTGCGGAGTAAAGAGTACGATGCAGAAGGCACGCTCAGGAAGCGATTAACAACGACCTAGGTAGCTGCTTGGGCATGGAAATCAGCGTCGTTGTTAATTGCAGATTCCACGTAAACCACCTTGAAGCGGAATAGCATATGGCGAATGCTTTAATACATGGGCAGTAATGTCAAGATAGAAAAAACTCGGCTACTTGCGCCGCTACCTGAGCACTTCAGCTGACTTATTTGGTCTTGTCGCGAGGAGTTTTCGCATGAACGGCATGTGACCTCGCGTAGAGTGGTTTGATAGCGCTATCGCGCGTCGCGCATCGCGTCTAATCGAGCTAATGTGGGGCACAGACATTCACTCATGAACACGCGCCTGTAAACTAGCCATTTCCTTGAAGCTTTTCAGTTGTTATGTTGCATTTCATCCCTGCTCGTCACCCGTCGAAGTTTGAGACTGTTTCAATGTTTGAATTTTTGTCCTAATTTATGCATACACCTCTACGGTTACCACTCCGTCAACTCCTGTCCTAAACTGCCTAGGTGAACGGCTGACGACGAGATCCCATGATGATTGGCTCATCCTCAGAATATCCTATGTACGAACGAAGACGAAAGAAGCCAACTCGACCGACGTGGACTAACATGTGCGCAGAACAAAACCTGGGATGCCACCTCATCTGCTGCGCAAGCGTGACAAGCCACTCAGAACGTATGGGCGGAAGTCTGCATCAACACCCGAACCGCGCGGTGAGCCACCAGCGAAGAAAGCGCGAGTTGATCGAGAAGGCGACTTCAGACCGAAAAATTCCTCGATACATGCGCAAAAAGATCCACAGCTGGAACGCGACACCGAGCCTGTGCCCAGCACCGAGGAGGCGCCACGGTCATCGATCCTGAAATATTTCAAGCTTGTCACACCTGAGCCCGAGGCCGAGAGTCCAAAAAATAACACAAGCATGTCATTACTACCATTGACGGACATGTTATCAAAAATGCGAAAACGCCGGAAGCCGAGACTACTCAGGATACGGTGTACTTCGCTTCAGTCCGATATTCCGTCAGAAGGCACTATGAGCCTGTGCGGCAGGGACCAGGATAAAGCAGACAAAGTCTCTTCAGCTTCTCCGATGAGAAGCAAGGGTGTTAACGAAGGAGGAGACAATTTACGGAATCAGATACAGAGACAAGGCTGGTCTGACGGCAAGACGAAGGACCAGGCCCGGTCAAAACGCTCGCCAGCCGTTCAGACAACGCTTAACATCTCATCCCAGGCGGCCTTTGCAGAGTGCAAGGTATGCGATACGGTCTGGAACCCATTATACCCTGAAGATGTTAAATATCATGACAAGAGGCACAAGGCTGTCCTTAGACTGAAGCGGAAGAGGGAGGAAGATGAATTGTGAACGATACCCATTATGTGAAGTACTTTTTTTGAAGGACATGTTGTCGCTTATCTTTTCTTTTCATTTGGTTCCCCTCTCTTGCAAGTGGAAGCCACCTTGAGTCGACTACGGTGACCTTTTTCTAGCAAGGTTTTTTTTTTTTTTTTTTTTTTTTTTTCATTGAAGCGCGTACTTCCCAAAGCACTTGGTTCATGTACTGTGCAAGTCAAAAATGGGAATGACAGTGCTCGGCCTCGCGGGAACAGATTTGTTTTGGTGGATCAATCTGCTCATTCAGAAGCAGCATTATATCTAGCTGGGCCGACTTATCTTCTAGGTACATTGACATTCCGACACACAATTGATTGCATCATCACCAGGTGTTCAAACCCTGTGTGCAGATTTACACGCCTTGCCCGCACCCTTCTTCATTATGTCCCAAGCCATGATGGCACAACGTCGCATTCGGCGGCTGAGAATCAAGTACTTCATCGCCAAGGTCATGTCGCCTAGAATCAGCACGAAAGATGCCCGAGCGAGCGCGAAAACGAGGATCGGGCAAATCGATAGATGCCTGCAAATGTAGTCGGAGAGACCTGCGAAACAGATGTACGAGGAGAAAGGGAGTGGGTTTTACGAAGACACCATTCCACGAGCTCACGACGGCACTGTCAATGAAATGTGCACGGCAAAAAAAAAAAAAAAAAAAAAAAAAAAAAAAAACACTTCGGAGATACGTCCAGAGAAACATCGGGAGCCGTGTTCAGAGCAATGCCGCCGGGGCAAAAGGCGGAATGCTAGCGGAAATATGCGAGACCAACTCCAAGTACACCTCCGGAGAACCCTGCGAATACACCTATAAAAGCATCTTCAGAGCAACCTTGGAGTAAGATCTCTATGAAGCAACCGCACCGCCGATCAGAAGCACAGGCAGCGAAGCACCTAGAAAACGAACCAACGGAGCGACCACAGAGTAAAAGTACCGAAACTGCTGGATAAGTGACAAGAGGGGTGTATCAGGCAGGGCCTTGGTCCAATGGGGTTGAGATTGCACGGTTTTGCGCTTGAAAGAAAGGATCTACAGCTTGCTCTTCTCTTTGTACGCGGGAAAACCCTTGATCAGGAGCATGGCGGCACCGGTTCTATTGCTGAGACGAAGTTTACGTCAGGGAATGATGCTTATGCTGCAATGTGCATCGCCAGAACATGTTGGAGATTTACCCCCGGTTATTGGCACTGCAAGTATTGCCTCTTAAACCACATCGGGAGAACAGTCGTGGATGAATCTTTCTTCCCGCCCAGTGCTGCGGACAAGGACTCACCGAGAAAACCATAAAACTGTTCCTGAGACCCCGGCAAATGAGAGTGTGCAAGCAAAGAAAGGTCGAGTTCGGCACTGCTGACCGGACATACTGCCATGAGCTAACCTGCTCCGCAGTCATTCTTCCAACCCCGGCCGGAGCGCGGATCGTCAAATATCCTAAGTGTGACTTAGACACCTGTATGCTCTGCAGAAAAAAGGGCCACAAGTCGGATAGCCCAGAGGAACAGGCGATATAGGCATTGCCATACCTGGTGGACAGGCAGAGGGGGAACAAGGGCTGCGGACGCGAAGACGACAAGAGCGACATGAGGCCCAACGAACACATGCGTAAGAAAGCGCACATATAACCAATGACAAGAGCTCAGCCGGCTCAGCCGAAGTTCTGTGATACTAACCCTGACTAGGTACATCACCAGATTGTACTTGCAACGCCCAGTTTCGTTATGTCTGCGAATCGAACTGGGGTTAGTCCAAATGTCCCTGGTACAAAAACTCCGAAGGCAGAATTCTTGATCAAGGATACTCAAATCGAGCCGACGCCGGTAACTCTGCTCTCCGGGGGCCGAGGGAAGGCGAATGCCAACACGAGCAGTGGGAGAGGTTTGTAGCGGGACGTCCTGGTGTTCGAAGTGCTTTGTGTGTCGACAGGTGCTTGGGTTTTGTCTGCAAAGACTGTGATCTCCTGCTCTGTACCGACTGTCGATACGATCTGGTCTCCTTTCGCCATGTTTACAGTCAACGTTGAGATGGTTTTGGAACAGGTTGCTCTCATATGCAATATGCATAGTATGGTTTTTTTTTTTTCTTGCTTTGGTATAACGCCGGAACTGCTCTTTCAATGCCTGGATACAGGCACATGATTCATTTCCAGCCATGAAAGAAACTGTAGTAGTTATTTTGCAAGCGAATTTCTTCGTTATAGTCCTATTCACATGCCTACAGTGTACATGTGCGTGCATCCACGATTGATTGCACACTGTACGGAGTGGGTCACGTAGGTACGTACCTACGAATGTATGGTGGAGCCAGTGACATGGCAATCGACAACCTTGAAATGCGTGACGCTAGGGTCTCAGCCAAACGCGGGGGACGCTGAAACTACTCCGTGTTCTGTTTTATTTGCTCCGCCACTTCCACGTGGAATTGACCACGCTTCATTCTTGAGCGCGTATCTCCCTCCCGTCTTATGTCGCCATGAGACACGATCCACCATGTAAGCTTCCATCTACAGCAAGACCTCGCTTGATTGAGTGCTAACCTTCAGTCCCAGGATCGACCCTTCGGTTCGCATTCGTCGCGCCATCCACGTCGGTGACAGCATCCTCGTCCAACGAATCCTCGCGTCACATCCCACTCTGCTTCACAACCCAGATGCGTCACTTCCCGGCCTCTCCAACTCCAATCTACATCTTGCCGCATCGTTAGGCCACAAAGCCATCTGTGAAATCCTGCTCGAAGCAGGTCACGAAGACCCATGCCCTGCCTTGAACGAGAACCACCAGACAGCGTTGATGTTGGCCTCCAGGGCCGGGCACTCCGAAGTCGTCCATTTGCTGTGCGAACACGACAGAAGCTGTATTCTTCGAAGGGACAGGAGGGGTCGAGATGCCATCATGGAAGCCAGCATCGGAGGACACGATACGGCCCTGCAGATTTTGCTAACCTATGTGCCCGGTGGTCCCCGCGAGGCAGTTCAGCGCGCCGACCTCGAGGGGAACACTGCCCTTCACTTTGCCAGCAGCAATAGGAATCTGCTTGGCCTTCGGACGCTGCTGGCCGCCGGTGCTGACGTGGAGCGCCGAAACATATGGAACTGGACCCCCGCCGCCTACAGTGCTACTGTTCAAGCTGAAGTGTACTTCAAAGGGCTGATCTCGGAAGTAGGAAAGCGGCAGCAGTTGGAGAAAGAGATCGAGGCTACAAAAAACAAGAAGCGAGGGACGGTCCGAGTCGTCTTGTCGGAGAGTGATGGCGAATGAAGACGAAATATTCCTTGCATCTCCTGCACAGTCGCTGCATTCTCTATCAACGGACACCCTGATTCAGAAGAATCGTTTCCCATCCGTAATCACTCCTATACTTTTTGATGTCTCGTCTCGTCTCGTCTCGTCTCATACCCGCGATGTGCGCTTGAGTATCACATTTGGACAGTCTGAGATGAATCAGGCCTCCATTCCATGAATCACTTAAGGGGTGTTCCTGAGAACAAATACCACCATCTGTGAGGGTCCGCACCCGCATGTGTTGAGCCGAAGATGGCCTGACGAACAGGAGTCACACTGTGATTCCCATGATCGATGGACAACGACCTGTTTTGAGAACCAAAATAAAGGAGTCAGGGATACAGTTAGCGCATGCTTACGTGGCACACCAGCGCGTGTCGGTAGGTACACGTTTATCGTGAATAACTTGAGTCAAATAGTGAGCCAATCTAACATGTTCGTGAGTGGCGAGATCCTGGTGACGAGGTTCCCCGGTCGCCAAAGTTGGTCACGACGGGATTCAAATGCTTGTTTCGCTGATCAGATTACCCAACCACCATTTGTTCGGCCTTCATCCGATGTTTGCAGTCATGATCATGTCTCCCACGATTTACACATAATCAGCACGCTATGCCTCCGTGTGCACCGAGCGAAGATGATGTCCTCTCCATAAGAGCTTGTGCTACAAATCCTCCACCACAGCTGCTTCCGCCAGCGCTCACATCAGGCTTTTCTCCTCTGTCCTCATGTCGACGGTGCCGGTTGTACAAAGGACAGTTGGCGTAGATCACAGCTTCCTCCCACCTTCAGCAGCCAGACTGGTCGTTACACAGTATCTCGAAGCGCAAGATACTTCAAGCTGGGCCTGGATCATCGTTGGAACCTTTTTCGACCACCAGGACCGGCCTTTGTGGAGCACAGAAATCTTCCTTGCCCAGCTCGACGTCGATTCGGAGTCAGAATACAGTGACGAACCCCCTGAATCCGACCACGGTAGCCACGAAGGTCAATGGTCTGGTGAGTCACAAGTTTGCAACGACCTGCCCCTTGTGTTTGCCAGCCACTCGCAATCGTGGCCTTGTGTCACTAGATTGTCATGCTGTGTCTCTGGCGCGATGCAAGCCGCCGTCTAACGTCAAAATAGAAATAGGGGCCGACTCCACGGAGGCATCGCAAGTCTTCCCAAGTTCATACTCTGAAAATCACTTTCAATCGAACCCGACGACCAACCTCTTGCCCCCGAGCCTTGTTCCCGACTTCCCGCCTATCTGGAATCCTGTTATACAAGGGCCAGTGCCTGGTTATTGGCAGGCCAGGTTTGATTCTGATCTGCGTCGCTGGATACATACCTGGCAGCCGCAGTATTGATTTCTCCTCCCCATTCTCTTACACCAAAAAAAGAAAAACCCTTTCTTCTACACATCTCTCTCAAAGAACCCAATGTCGAGAGGTTGGAATCCAGTCACGGGCCGCGACCCCAGCGGCACACGTCCCAGCTTTGCTCCCTTTGGAGCGCCTGTGCCGGGCCAAGGCCAGCCATACATCTACCATACTGGCGGCCCGGGACAGAATCTCGGTACATATCCTCACTACAACCCATGGGCTAGCATGGCTTACGGGGTGTATCCCTTAGGAAATCCGGGTCTCTCATCGGCCTTCGCTCCCCCGGGCCCGCCCGGCGGCTTCTCTACTCAGCAAACCTTCTCGTACCAGCCCAACGGCGCCGGGAACGCCCTTCCGCGCCAGGCTCAGCCCTGGCCGGCGATCGACCCGATGATGCCCGCGGCGCAAATGACTAACTCGACAGGCGGCGTTGGCTGCGAGCCCGGCTACAACCTGTTCTTTGCCGCTGAGCACACGAAGGCTCATGTGTTCCGCTCCAACACCCCGCCTTGGCAGTTGCCAGCAACGGCTCAGCTTCCGTTCAAGGCGGTGCACATACCGTGCAACACGACACTCGAGGAGCTTCTCAAGGGCTTCGGCTGCACGAATCCGGCGAAGAAGAAGAACAGGGTGTTCGAGATCATAAGTGCTGGTGGTGGGAAGTGGTACAAGGGCTTAGAGGCCAACGGCGGGGACAAGGACCTCATGAAGAAGACGATCAGGGAAGTCGGGTGGGATGCCACTCGAACGGGCAATCCGCGTGAAAAGCCCGTTGTGTGCTTGTGGTTCTGCAAAGACTGAATTTTGAATGTCTGGCCTCCTTTTACGCTGGCGGAACCCTGGGTGACTGGAAGGCAACAGCCGGCGGATTTTTGTTGTTCTTGAAGAAATTGATTTGATGTTAGGGTATCTCGACTGCAGGGACAGGGGCGTGTGAGCACCATCATGGATATTTGCTAGTAAGTAGTTTGCTTTCAAACCCCGCCGGGGGGGGGGGGTCATCTGGTCACGCTATAATTGATTACATGTCCAAGATGAAAATGGTTTCATTATCGTCGTGGCCCCAGACAGCCGGACTTGCTGGTATTGTACTGTATCGACCGACGGTTATAACACTGGATTTGCCTTTGGGTCTCGGAGGGTCCGAAGCCAGCCGGGGATTGGGATACCTTCACTTAGCTTGGCCATTGAGGCGGAACTCAGGGCGATCCGCTGGTGGCGATGGCCATATGACGGTACCAAGGCCAGATCGAAGTCAGAAGAGGTAAGGTGAAGCACGCAAAATGCGGCCAAGATGGAGCTGTGCTTCTTCATCTTTAAATGGTAATCCGAAATTCTCGTCTGCAGATGTTGGGTTCCCAAAAACAGACGTACAGAGTGATGAGCGAGCAACGCACGGTCATTGTCGTCAACAGTAATGAGATTAGAGCAGCAGGTCACAATCTCCTGGTGCGTGGGCATAGCTCCCTGCTGGAAGCATCCTGTTTCATTGTGAATAGCGAGCGCCTCCCTTAGTTCATCCAGTTTGAACGGCTCGACGGCTGCCAAAACCCAACGAAGGACTTCCGGTGCATGCTTGCCTTTACGCCATCTTATTCTAGCCAAGCATTGCTGGTACGTCTCGTTCAAACTCTTTGGCAGATTTTGAAGCGCACGTTTGATGTCGTCGTCGCAAAAACAGTCGTCCCATAAAGCCTCGATTTGCACACGAACCCGCAGTATCCTATAATTGATTACTAAGTAGAAAGCTTCAACTTTTTTATAGGTGATTTTGTCTTACATGAGATAGGCGCGGTCGTTCAGAGAGTGTTTGATGGCTTCCAGGACAGCCCCATTGTCCGTGATGTGCCTCTCCAACATTTTTTCTTGGACTTGCCAGTCAATATATGTCGAAATGTCTACTCTGTTGTCCTTGTCTGATATTCGGATCGTTTATGGGGTATGTATCATTAAGTGACATGGAGAAATGAAGGACGAACTTGAACTACGGGATAAAATGATATGAAAGGGGATGCATCGAAAAGGGGGATGGTTCTTGCTTGTGCCAAAGTACCTATAAAGTGGGAAAGCGAGGCGAGTTGTACCTCGGCACGTATAGTCAAAGGAAGGTGCTGCCATCTCTGCCTTCCCGCGTAAAAGAGGAATGTCATCATGCATGCAACTTTACCTCTCCAGAGGCAATAATGCCTTATTTTGCACCAAAGAGACCATGTGATGTCATGTGATGTACTCGGCAGTGCCAGACCTGTTCTTTTCGTGCAGGTTGACCAGTTTTGCCCAGCAGCTTTCTGTGTCGCAATGGCACTCTTTGCGATCACGAGACCCAGCGAGGGTCACGGAGTCACGGAGTCACGGAACGAGCATTTATCGCGACTTGGTGCGTTGAGTCGGTAAAAGCGAATCGTCTCGGCGAGTCACTCACTAGTATGTTGGTGTCGAAGGCAACATGGAAGCAAGGCCAAGCACGGCAATTGAACGAGGAGCAGCCAAACTCGCGAGAGGCAGCCAGCGGCAAAAACAGGGCTGAGACGAGGGACCGGGGACCGGGTGGGCGCCAGGTGCAGTGGGGGCACCTATATGCATCCGATAATTGGGTAAGGTACCTAGGTAGGTACACAGGTACCTTTAATACTTATGAGCTCAGCAGGTAAGTCCAAGTACATACTACCATACCTTCTAGCTGCCCTTGCACATACAGTACATACACCACAGCTGCTCCGTACAGCCAGGACATGTGCGCAAACGTCTCTCCAGCGCAGGTCGGTACGGAGCACAGATCGAGAGGACAACACCGCTGCACGGCAGGATGCCAGAGATGCAAAGAATGCCTTGCCATCCATCCGTCTCTGATCCGTCTCTCCGTCATCTATCTTCAACTGCAATCCCGCGCCCAGTCCTGCGTCGCGTCACGCATCGACATGGAGCCGATATGGACACGGGGTCGACATGGGATCCAAGGGACAAGGCACAGCCAGCCAATCGTTGCGAGGCTTCGTGCCTGCCTCCCTGCTGGGAGTGCTGCCAGCGGGTCCTGTCTGCTGGTCTAGTCTGCTGGTCCACCACTTGTCTGTCCACCAGTTGTCCACCACTTCATAATCAGCCCTCGTCTGCTTCCTAGACGGCCGTCGTTCGTGAGCTCCGTGCTTTTCAGCATATATCTTCTTTTTTTTTTTTTTTTTTTTTCCTTTCTCATTCCTTCATTCTTCTCCCCGCTGCTTGGAGTCCTCGTGCTTTCCTGGACTGTGCCTTCGTCGATGCTGTAGCCATCTCGTTTGCGCGCGGGCACTCAATGTCGTATCCTACCATCGGCTTGGCCCCAAGATCGACCATCTCGTCCAAAACTCACCTACAAGTCGCAAACCGGCTTCATCATCACCGCGCAAAGGCCAAGGCCAGCCCACCCATAAAAACGTCGCAATCCAGCTTACATAGCCAGACTCATAACCCATCAACCCAGCCCTTCCGATCTACTTGATGCCGCTTGACGCATCCCAGCCCACCTGCCGCTCATGGTTTCCCAGCCCGACCAGCCTTCACCCGCACCCACTACTACATTGAACATCGCCAGCTCGTCCCGCCGCGGCCACCAACACCAGTGGTCAGCGTCCGTCGTCTCGCGGCCCTCACTCTCCCGCACCAAGCGGTACAACAGGTCGCATGTCGGCGGGGTCTCGTACGTCTCGCAAAATGAATTCCCCGTCTTTGCGTACAGCGGCGATGTGGAAATCACTATTCGAGTGGGAGGGCTTGGCGCGGACGGCGCAGAGAATAGATATCTCTTGCACCGGCACACCTTGACCAGGTGCAGTGGTTTCTTTGAGGCGAGCACGTCGTCTGAGTGGTCCAAGGCGCGGCCCCTTTTGGCTGGCGGCAACGAGCTGGTTCGTATCGGCGAGGATGCTCCCTCTGCGCTGCATGTCGCTGAACCGGATAGATTTGCTGTTGCCGGTGCTGATGCCGTGGACGGGTCTGGCGCTGCGACGACGCCAAAGAGGAGGTGGAAGTATGAGTTGGATCCCGGCGCAGGCGAAGGGGATATCCCCATGCTGGTTCAAAAGGACGATTCTCTAGCCGGAGGAGCTGACTCTCGACCTTGCTACTCTTATCCATCTCTATTCGGACCGGGTTCGAGCCCAGCATCCGGCCACACTGCGCCGTCCCATGCCAAATCAAGCTCAACAAGATCCAAGAATGGTCCCCCAACAACAACAACAACAACAACAACAAGCCATGTATCTTTCTCCCGCTCAGTCGCCAGCCTGGCCATCTCGACACGCCTCTCCCAAGCACATGAGGACCTCCTCCGCGACTACGACAACCTCTTCCGCATATTCTACAACTACCCTCCCGTGTTGGACGGAGTCAACGTCGCAGATGCCTACGTGCAGTGCAAGTCACTCCTCGCCCTCGCAGACCAATATGATGCTCTCTCCGTCGTCGGCCCCCGCGTCGACCACCACCTGCTCCAGTTCCAGTCCAGACTCTGGAAGCAAATCGCCAAGTATCCCATATCCTACCTCCGCCTCGGCTACCTGGCCCGCAGCAAAGTCATCTTCCAAGAAGCCCTCATCCACGTCGTCGGACAATGGCCCACCGGGGAGCGCAGCCTCCGTGTCGCTCTCCCCGACGTCGTCCTCGACATCATCGAAGACAAAGTAGATGAGCTCGAGGAGATAGTCAGTCGTGTAGAAGGCCGCCTCTTCCGCCTCAACCTGACCACCAGCAAAGGAGAGCGCGTGACGCCCAGCAATAACTACCTAGACTGGCTGGCTGTGAGCCTCTTCAGACAGTGGCTGGCCGACAAAACCACGCCCCAACCGCCGCCTCCCGACCGGAACGCAAACTCCAACAGCAGTCGCCACAGCCATCAGCGACACGCCTCGTCAGCTCCTCCTCCCCAACCCATCCACCCCCTAATGTCCATAGGACGAGCGTACCGCGCCCTCGGCTCCGGCACCCCATCCTTCCTCAGCCACGACGACTGCAAAAAGTTCCTCAAGCTCACCCCCGAGCTCTACAGCCGCGAGAACCTCCGCCGCTTCGAGAAACGCATGGACGAGCTGAAGGCCATGGCCCGCGACATCGTCCGTCCTCTCCTCGGAAGCGGCTTAGAGCTCGACAGCGCAGGCTCAAGTCGCACGTCCGACAACATCAACTACCTCACTTGCACGGCCGTGAACAACCGCGATCTCCCCTGGCCTGTAGACGGCTAGCACACACAAACCCTACATCCAGCTACATTTTTTTACAAATTTTCCGTACATTTTCCAGCAAACGAAGCACATGCCCCACCGCCCCCTACTGATGCGTAATGACTCTTTGGTTTTTTCTTGTTTTTTATTAGTCTCTTATCTCAAAAATCCCCCCCCCCCCCCCCCCTTCCTTGAAAGGCTGGATTTCCTTCTTCTCTTCTTGTCTACGAATTAGGTCCTCATGAATGATGCAAAGCCTTGGTGTATTTAAGTACAGTCTAGGCATAAGTTTCCATGTACGTAAAGATAGATGAATGGGCTGCGCCTATATTGTCTTGGAATTATATCGGAAGTATTGTTGATAGTATTGTTTGTTGTTATTTTTTGTGGCCGTCGTGCGAGACAAAACCGTCTGCAACTTGGTCAGCATTTTTCGTGACACCGAGTGGGCAGAGTGGTGTATTGATGGCTGGACATAATGCAATCTCTGTGGAGCTTCTTGGACCCTTTAGCAAAGCGCTACTCAATATCACCACACCTTGGCCTTGTCTTGAATGGCACGTTTTTTCTGCTACTGTTATTCATCCACCTCATACGAAATTTGCCAGATTATGACCAAATGTCAATCTCGACATCATTGTGCCCTAAACCTGCATACCGATGTCCACAAACCATTCTTTCAACGCAAAGGCAATCCGCGGTTTCATGACATTTGGCGGCACAAGACAGCTGCAATTCTCCCACATACTGCGCAAGGCCCACATCTACACTCAGTCGCTAACATTGCCGCAATCTTACGTTTGGCCAACACTTAGCCGGATATCTCCGGACAAACTGCCTAGTTTAATGAAAGAATTGCCCTGCCCCTTCTCCCCTTTTACTACCTTGGTGATGCCCCGGGTCGATCGCGTAATCTCGACATCTCTCCCTTTAACTGATATATCTCCAGATATTGTTTCGGCTTTGAGCTCGCCAGTCCAGCTGCCAGGATAGATCAGTTTCATGTTGCCGCTGATGCTCAGGTGGCTTGCTCGCATGTTGGACAGAGCTGGATGCTCTGCAGCCTCTCGCACTTCGATATCCGTCGCAGGAGATTCTCTTTCGGCGTCAAGATCAATTTCCAATGGATCAAGAGCTGTCATCATAGTGGTTCCGCTCTTTGTTTCGGTGTTAAGATCTGTTCTCTGGTGCCCATTAGAGATTAATGGCATCAGTCTCAGGGTCAGATCACCAGACACCGACTGAAAGTTGGCGCGTGACGTCATGGCAACATGTGCCTCAACATCACCGGATGCTGTTTCAACATTGACAACATAATCTCGAGCTGGGATCTTGCTGCCTGGTTCACTTGGGTGTACCGCAGAGCCCAATGGTTCCTTGATGTTGACGTATCCAGATGTGGAGTGAACCGAAAGCATGGCCTGATTGGCGGATTCCTTGTCGGCAGGTTTGGGCACAACCTCTAGATAGACATTCCCGGACGCAGACCCGACCTTGAGTAAATCATATAGTGGAAAGCAGCCCCTGATATCACCACTGACAGTGTGGATAATAATTCGGCGGGACTGCAAGGAGTAGGGGACTGCATCGTCCTCAACGATGATTGCAATTGACGTGCGAACGTTGCCAACCACGGTGTTGATGGTCGGTCCATCACCAACACCCAGAACAAGGCCGTCTGCGAGTTCGACATCAAGATGCACCACATCAAGAGCCAAGCTATCAATGTAACCATTGTACGGTACATAGACGGTGACGCGCATCTGGATGCATGGTGCCTGGTCATTATAGTCCCACCAATCCAGGACATGAGGGGTAATGATCTTAATGGCCTGTTTACCACCATCTTCGATATTAATGCTCGTGTCAGCAGCTAACTGTTCATCGTTTGATATGATTGCAATCTCGATACTGCCCTTATTCGACTGTTCACTATAAGGGCGGATGAGAAGTTGACCGGAAATATTTGGTGTTCGACCTCGGTCATGGACGTTTCCTTCCGGCCGCTGCTCAATGCTCAATGTATAACCGCTATCAAACGTCATGTCCGAAAAGACCTTGTCAAACTTGTGCGGAGTGTTCCGACATTGACTGCTGGATTGCCATTCAAAATCACGTTCGCCGCGCATTTTTCCTTGTTTTACAGTGCCTTTGTCGATGACGCTGGGTGTCTGTTGAGTCAATAAGTCAGCTGGGTCGGAATTGGCGAGGCGAAGAGTTCCCTCTGATAATGACGTCAAAGCTTAATGGTGGTGGTACAGATAAGGAAAAGAGTCCAAGGACGCAAGGCGTATCCTGACTTTGAAAACCAGATTCCCTCTTTCTGTGATAGAAAGGCACGGAGCAGTATAATATAGTGGACAAGAAGGGAGGTAGAAATTCATAATGAATCATTCCGATGTGAGATGCGAATGTAAACTTACCTTGATATGTCGGGAACTTCCAACGCCACTAGAGGAAACGCTGCCAAGAATAGCACAGAATATGCACGAGATGACAGCGATACCCAGTAAAGTTCTAACCTTGCGTCCCATCTGGGGAGAGTATGCGGCATTTTTAACTCTCTGCCAGCGACACAGAGGAGGGTCGTATGGTAGGCCACCCATCGACCGCGGGCGACGGGGCAGTGACGCCAGATG
Source organism: Atkinsonella texensis (assembly GCA_001008035.1). Classification (NCBI taxonomy): domain Eukaryota; kingdom Fungi; phylum Ascomycota; class Sordariomycetes; order Hypocreales; family Clavicipitaceae; genus Atkinsonella; species Atkinsonella texensis. The sequence continues at coordinate 6,093 of KQ061730.1, read as the reverse complement.
CTCTTCGGGAACACCCATGTTGTCCGAGTTTACGTTGTGATCGTCGTTTGTATCACCAGAAAAGAGGGGGACAAAAGTCTGATAGCCGTGACAGTTACTACCAGAAGTGGGAGATGATGGGGAAGGTAAGTAGGCAGGTGGTGCGTAAGGGTGACTCGGATTATGTGTCCGTGATAGACAGGGATGGTAGTTCAGGGAAGATGGTCTTGCTGGCGTAGTTTCAGACGAGTTATGGCAATGAGGTAACCGGGTACTGTGTCCGGTGTAGAGCAGATGCTCGTCTTTCTCAACACCCCTGCGATGATGATGAGCAGATAAGGTGACGAATGTATGGCTGTTTGGTGTGGTTGGTGCAGTACTGTCTGCTTTAGAAGCAGTTGAAACAGACGCAGACGCAGACGTAGACGCAGCTGTCCTTGATTGTGCTGCAATATGGGGATTTCCTGATGAGACGTGGCTGGAGCCTTTATGTACTGATTGCTTCTGCTCGGCTTCTGCTTCCATTGCCTTGGCACTGCTCTTGTCATGAAGGCTTGGGTCTACGACGAGGACATTTGGCACGACAGGAACATTTGACGTGGTGCCACGATGCCGATCACCATGTTGATGCAGTAAATTGACCTGCCGCGGCGCATAGGGTTGCGATGACGTTGTGTCGGACAATCCGGACGCGTGGAAGTAACCGTCAGAGGGTGACAAGGCGTCATCATGGTCGTCAGCGAAGACAAATGCGCCGTCATGACCCATGTCAGAGTCCATGTTATCCGGGTACGGAGCTGGCATTGTAAATGCGTGAAAGCAGAAGTGAACGAAACAGAGAACTCTAGAATTCAGGGACGGTGCCGGTTCAATTGCAATTGGTATAAGGCGCAAGTCGGCCGCAAGTCGGCCGCAAGTCGTGGTTCAAGCTATGCTGGGCCCCTTGGATGCCAAATCAGAGAGACGGCAGTGCATTGGATGTAAGCTGGAGCGAATTTTCAAAAGGGAAGAAGAGAAAGAGTAGCTGACTGACTACCTCAAGCGGGGTAAGCATGTCGAATCTGATGCGATGCTGGGAGTTGGTCGATTTGGGAAGGTGCGAAAAAGGACGCGCAAGGTGCTGCGAAGTACAGCTGTATGAGAATCCACGCCATCCTTCCGCTTGATTTGCAAGCTTGGCTATCATATAGACTTTGTGAATTATTCGGCTTGCTCTTCTTTTATTTTCGTGCAATGGCAACGTCCTGTCGCTTGAATCGCAGCCTTTGGACGACCTCAGTCAGTGCCATTTTTGACCTTTCGACGTGCGTCAAGAGTGACTCTCGATTCATACATGAGGTACACACATGCTTTTGTTGGTCCTGACAAAATGCTTCGTTGTGTTATCCTGGCCGGCAGGGCACCCATGTACAGTACCCAGGTACATACCTACCTAATGCATCCAGCGGCATGGTGAGGGCATAATGCTCTCAGTGCAAAGCTGCGTGTATGAGGCATCATACGGTTTCCGGTACGGCTGTCGCAGCTCCTCGGCTCTTGAAAAAACTAGGTAACTGGCCACTGACGCCTTTTCACCACATCAATGGGAAGGAGTCAGACCTTCGTTCTGAGACATGCCTGGTCAAAGGCGCTTCACTTTGAATACCGCGTCAATCCCTTGCGCAGCGTAGCCATTGCTCGCTCTTGTGCGTGGAATGGAATGAGCAGTCAACTGCAGCGAACTGCGGCGATCACGTGGGCGCACGTGGGCGCACGTGGGTACAGTACCTGCCTAAGTTGAGTAATTCATCAATCACTATCAGTTACATCTCTCAACAAGAGCAGATCTCTTACACGAAGTAGCATCCTACCATTAATGGGATGATAAGGATATTTTCTCCAGTCCATTGAGATGCTCCTCACATAATAATCGGGGCCGCCTTTAAGTATTGCAGAATTCCTCAATCTTCAGGCCTACGGAAATCAGAATACGATGGAAGTGCGTTGCATGCGCGACTCTACAACAAGCCAGGTCTATTCATTTACCGCCCATTTACCGTCTGTCTACCTCCCTAACTACCTACCTAGGTAGGTGATTGGAAATGATGGAAATACACCACCTAGACACCGTAGTGACACAGGCAACACTCTGGACAGTTCTTGCCGAGACAAACAAAGGAGAGAAGCAATGTGTCCAAAATTCCCAAAAAAAAAATATTTCCCACGCTCTAAGGTGTTATATTAGCGGTTGGAGTCCAGCAAACAGCCCCCGTGGCCTAATGGCTAAGGCACAAGACTTCTAATCTTGGGATTGCGGGTTCGAGTCCCGCCGGGGGTTTTTGCACTGCTGGTCTTCTTGCCTTTGAAATGTGCTCCCCAATTTTCTTTTTGTTTCATCACTTGACCAACAGTCTCCTTCCTACAAGTCCATACATTTAGGTACCTAGGTACACACACAATAGGGAGGCGGAACGTCGCAAACAGGTCATCCCAGCAATCATCGCCCGGCGTCACTCCGGCGCCACCCCGGCGCCACCCCGGCATGATATACGGTGCTTTAGTCGGTTCAACGGAGGGTCTTACTTGCAGCAACCTCTTTGTGTGCAAGGTTTATGAGTACTTGGTTGGCGTCAAGAACTTCCTTATGTGGCTGCATTGCGACTTATTTTGCTCATAATTGCTCACACTACCCGCTGAGGTACCTACTAGCCAGCCCACGGCTGAATAACTAACTACCTGGGTGCCTAAGTATCGTGTAAGTGTTCGACTGACCGTCTGCAGAAAGTACAACCGTGTCACATACTGGCTTCCCCATGCTTGTCCCGGGAAAAGCAACAGATGAGCGGGAAGTGTTGCATAGAGGGCTTGTAAAGTTACTCTTCAGCTATGACAACATCGAGCTACGTACTCTGAAAGTGAGTGAGGACGAAGCTAGAGACACACCTCCGTACATGGAGAAGCTCAGAGAGCACCAACAAGGTTGAAAAGAGGTAAGAGGATAGCAAGGTAGAGCTTGTAACGATTTGCAGAAATTAATATGTAAAGATACTTCCTCCGTACGTTACAAATACTAGTGTGCAGAGTTGGGGAGGTCCCTCTACGTCGAAATTAGTATCTAAAGACACTTCGTTTTGTGTTACAAGACTAGTTAGTGCGTGACGTAAAGGAAACTGACCATCTACTTGAATGTATATCTTTATAAAGTCGAGGTGAACTGCGATTGCAAACTGCGGCTGCTCTTGCAATCGCTTAAATGTGGGAATCTGGTTGTGTAAATATGAACGTATAATATTTCTCATCTGTCTACATTTGTAATTTGCGCCTACTGGGCATGCAGCTTGCATTGACACGGAACGTCGGCCGTATGCCGATATATTCGACCATAACCTACAACACGCGCACACAACCTTCTCGTCAGGCAGGGATTGGGATAGGATGAACATCTCATCAGCGCCCATTTCACATAGCGCGCAACTGTACACATCGGCCTCATGATCCAGAAGAAATAGTCGGTAGTTCGTGTGCGAGGCCATGGCCATCATGCCTATATGCCCCATGGATATCGAGTTCTACAATATGGAAGCTCCGTACTTCGAGAAGCAACTCTAATTGGGCCTGTTTCCTTCCAGAACATGGTTCCCTCCTCTATCTATTTCTCGTGACATGACGTCTCTGCTTCGCAACATAGCTTTCCAGAGCAAACCGACTTGCATCCCTTCCAACGGGCCCCCCCCAGTGCGAGATAAAGTAGTGATGCTCGTGAATGATCGGCTTATTGTGGTGCGTTGGCAGAGACATGTCCAGCGCGGCTGGTATTTACGTCATCATGTTTCCTCGGCGCCTCTCTGTTAAATCTTAGCCTTACGTGTCTAAATCGAGTGACTCCTCACTGCAGTCCAAGAACAGCTTTCGAATTTTCGTACACAATCCAGGTAATGCTCAACGCTGGGGCAACCTTGAGCAGATTTGGCGTCAAGCCCTTGTACAGACCACGATATCCTTCTCTTTGGACTGTCTTTTGGGTCACGTCCCAGATCCCGGTGTATGTAGCTTGGTGCATCGCGGTTCCTTGCGTTTGGAGTCGTGTCCGCACTACATTGAGTGGATACACAACTGTTGCTCCGATTGCACCAGATGTCGCACCGATGATTCCCGTTGCTATATTGCCTGGTGTCACGTCATCCTCGTGACAATTAGTGTAGCGGGCGTAATAGCTCTGGTATGTCTTCTTCAACAGCTCAAACATGCCCATGTCGATGGCACTGTATGGAAACATACCCACCAAGCCCATGGTAACACCACGATAACACGCTCTGACGCCACCGTCGGCGTACATCTTGACGGCTGTTTGGCGGACGAGGGCACTGCCTGTCAAGCCACCTTTCACAGTTTCGCATTGCAAGCGAAATTTCAGGGTATCGAGTGGGTAAACACAGAATCTGCCACGCAGGAAGGACGATTAGCGACATTAGGGTAAGGGACTTTCACAGCATCCGTCATTTGCGCGACGACTTACTGTGCAATCATTCCCGCAACACCGCCTGCGGTGAACTTTGAGTAGGAGCTGATCTGTCGTGGATCGCCGTGGCCTTCGAAGTTGGCAAGGGCTCGCTTAGCGGCCTCGTATGATCCAAATTTTATGGCTGTCTCGGGCATAATCTTGATCACATTTAAGCCGTTGCCTATTATTCGTTTGCTTGTTAGGCTACTGCAGACAGAGCCATAATGTGCCTTCAAATGGCAGTAGGAAAGGAGAAAGCGGAAGCTCTCAAGACTAAACGTACCGGCAAAGAAGCTGCGAACACCGCCGTTGCGAGACAAGTCCCTCGCAGCGTCGCTTATCGGCCGCAACGCATTCTTGACCGCCGCGACAGGGCGGCCTTGCTTGATTGCTGCGACTGCAGTCTCGGAGCTGCTGCTGCTCGTGTTAACCAGCAAATAAACCTTCAATCGGTCAAGCGGCGCAGTGGCTGTTCGGGACACTCCGCCGGCGATGGCACCCGCAAGAAAGTAACCTGGATCAGGAGCAAAATTTGTCAGTTTCAACTTCTTTGGCGGTTTCTCAACTCCCGTCTTCGACGGTGTTTGTTCTTTGTGCTCTCCTTGGGTGCCATCGCCAACTTGTTTTGAGTAATCTGTAGAATGCGTCACGACTAAGCGTCGCCTCTTGTTTGTCGCAGTCTCAATCCTACTGCTACTATCATCACCATCTGCATCTGCATCTGCAGCGGCATCCATTTTGCGTTTTGATACGATCGGAGCTGAGTCTGGCCTTGGTGCTGTGCTTCTAGAGGTGTCGGCTTCCCTTGCAGATAACAAGGGCGATTCAGGTATTGCTGACGGAGGAGGTGTAGGAGTGGCAGCAACTCTAACAAGAGAGCCAAAGAGGGAATAGAGAAGAGAGCTAGAGGATGAGTCGCCCGTACCTAGACCTTCCAGAGTCTCATCGCTGACAAGAGAGTCTCCTTCTGGAGTGACACTGACGACTGAATCGTAATATGAGAGAACGGCTTTCAGGCGAGAGTCGTAGTCACCAGCTGGCATGAACAAAAGGAAATTTCTGCAGAGTAGGCTTGGTTAGCTATCACCCTAGTCCCGTTATTAGTCGAATTGTAAATCAGGAATAAAATTCCGGCCGTCGAGTTATACATGTACATGAAAGTGCTGCAGCGACAAGGTAGCAGGGGGGTTTGCCAGGCGCGTTCTGAACGGGCCCCGCGACTTCATCGCCATACGACCACGACACCACCTGACATGTTTTTCATGACAGATGATAGCCTTAGGCGTCCGGGCACCCTCACATCCCAAGGAGTAACAGTGAAGACCGAAACGAAGAACGGGATTCGAAACTCGACTTACCGCCATTCTTCAAAGCTCACGTATCCATCGTTGTTGCCATCCAAGTCGTGGAAGAACTCTGAGAGTCTGCGACTCGAAACGCTCAGGCCAGCTGTGCGAAAAGCAGTTTGTAGTTCGGTGGAATCGAGCTTGCCGTTGCCGTCTTTGTCTATGGCTTGGAATAGATGAAACAATTGACGCTCGGCCTGCTCGACAAAGGCTCGAAACTCTGAGAATTGAAGCAGCTAGTATTAGACCTGGCAAGATGCAACGCGAAAATGGGGGAGCAAAATTGAA
>KQ061729.1:212700-225046 GCA_001008035.1 Atkinsonella texensis | reverse complement strand
GGGATTCTAGACGGCATCCTGACCCTCTTTCTTGTGGTCGTGATTTGCTCATGGTACTCTCCGCGCACATTGCCCATCAGAATATTGCTCATGCCAGTGTGGCTCGTCTTTTTCCCGCTGTTAGGCACCTATTGGTCTAGATTTGCCATGGCTCTGTACGTCATATTCTGCTCATGCTTGGCCACAGGGATGTTCAAGGAGATTGGTCGACCGTTAGAGGTATCTTGGTTAGCTGCCCATGAAAAGATTGCGATCACGAAAGCAGCTTCGTTGGACTTACTGGCCGAGGGACAACCATGGCAGCAAAAGGTTGGTTGGTATCTTATTCAGGACGATCGATATCTTGCACAATGCTAACAATTCTTCATAGTCCGTCCTTCGCGATTGGAAAGCTTGCCTGTTCTTTGGAATCTGCTGTGCGATGGCCGTCGCCGTCGCCACACACAATGAAGATATGCCCTTCAAACATATACAAGCGTCTATGCTCTGCACTCTTTTCGCACTCGGTGTTGCGACCTTCGTCCTCACCAGGGTGCCTAGAGGAACAAGTAAGTTTCCACAAATTTTGACTCAATATACATCCGATGCCACCGCCTGCTGACATTTTCAGTTCCCTTCATCCTTGTTCTTTCTGTGTTGGCGATTGTTGGCAGCACTATCGATCACCAAGCCTCGTGGTCTCGTAACAATTTTTTTAAACCTTACTTACTCGTGAGACTCGATGTCGTCATAAACCCAGGTAGTTCAAAAGCTCTTTGGCTCCCACCGCATCTTACTGACTGGTCATCTAGCCATCTGGTTTATGTGCATACAGACTGGCGAGACAGGACCGACCGCTCTGCGATCACTTGTGTTCTCGCTAGCGGGGACAGCGACAGGGAAAGCATTGAAAGTGGCGTTTTTTGAAAAGCACACAGCAGTGTTACATTTGGCTTCCGGGGCAGTGGGATTGTTACTGCAGGGATGCCTTTTAGTGATGGAAGAGATGAATAGGCATGGCCGGGTAAGAAGATGTCGCAGGGTTACTGTTATGGAGGAAGACCAGGGGGTCGATGTCGAAGCTCTGGCCAGGATTGATTGAGGTACCCAAGAAACTGACTAGGTCGACAGGGTTTTTATACTTGGCAAACGCTTAAACGGTCCCCTGACATCACATCGTTTCACAAGTGGGACTACGTCGTTGACTTTATCTTCTAATCCATATGCCAGTGTGCTCATGGAGGGGACTCGCGGAGAACAGTACGCACGGGTCGTAAGAGAGCTTTTTTTTTCTATGACTAGATGATTATGTGAAAACATGGCAGGTGCGGTTTGCCATGTGAGCCGCCTAGCTGCGGTTAAATATCTTGTTTTAGCCGACGAGGGTTTTAAGTTTTCACATTATGTACTCTCCTCAGACCATGCTTGAAACGCGATGGGGGTTGTCTGCAGTTTTGAGACATGTTTCGTACCTGCGATCAACAATGGACGAGCCGAGCCGTTCAATTCAGGTCGGGAGTCCCATGTCGTTTTCACCCTTGACGATTGCAGACGGCAAAATTGGGTTAAAAAGAATCCCGGCTGACAAACCCTCAGGGCAATGGAATGTCTGGAGTATCTGGCTTGTTTCTCCAAGAGCAAGCCAAGGCTGGAAGAAGGTGGTCGGAGCAGTACGTGCTAAAGATGGATTTGTGCACAACTATGGCATTCTAGCCGGGTCAAGGGTCAACATTCCACAGCTGAGAGGAAGCCCTATAATGGCTTCCATGAAGTGTTCCTTGGGGTGATGAAAGAGTGTTGAATTTTATCCTCCATAACATACGTCCGCGGACCCATCTCGCGAAGACGACTCGAGCCGACGTCGACAGAAAGCTTGGTGACTGACGGCATCGAGCTTCATGACTGGCAGTGGTTATCTGCCAAAGTAGTTCCCAAGTTTCAAACTCAAATAGATGGTGGATCAGTAGAAAAGCGTTGCAAGGAGGGACTAGCCAAGACAGTGGGAGCGAACAGTCTGGCACATTCGCCTTTCACCTTAGACTATACAATCAATCCCGTAGTGAGCAACGAACGAGTCGAATCTGGGGTCCTCTATGCCGCGAGCTCAAATCACGATTCCCCGGGCTCTCCCACGCAAGGTTTCGTTGAGCCACGATTCGGATAAACGTTTTCGGAAGCAGAGAAGCAGCAGAGTTCCTTGGATCATGGGGCCTGTCAACCGTTGACCTCGCCATGTTGGAAGAAACGTACTGGGGGCAGCAGATTCGACAATACAAGCTTCTGGGGAGTAGTTGAATCTGGCAAGTACGACGGCTTGCTTTGTGGACGCTATTTCATCAGCGATTCCGATCTCGTGGATAGACTCCGCAGCGGGTTGCCACTCAGGACTCGATTTTACGGACCATTCGAGGATCCTACAATTGGGCATACTGATCATCCGGGATTCGGAAAGTAAACACAATTACACCTATTTGGTAATTCGACGTACGATGGTGAAGACGGAATTATAGGCGAGACTGCATTATAAGGGTCAAAAAAAATACGATACGATGTCGATTTGTAGCTTGTCCACTGTTGGTATGTTACAAGTTAAGTGACGATTCTACACTCTAAATCTATCCCAAACGGACGTAGATTGATTTTTGCATCAGAAGTACAATCTTCCTTGAATAAAGTCCTGCCTAGAGCGGCTCTTCCGGTTGACCTACTCGAGTTAGGCTACAAAGCGCCTCCCTATATTATGTGCATTAATAGGGTTACAAGGAATGTGTTGAATAATAGGAGGTCGCCTTATATAGAAGCCTCAATTGATGGCATATTTAAGCGTAAGTCCGCCGTGCCTTACTGATGGATGCAAGAAGAAAATATGGATCACGGAGCCTAATCAGTTCCTTGGAGCAACAGGACCAAAGTCCGTTGCATGTGGCCTTGATCCACACCCGTTGAACTTGATCCTCTCGAACAATGACTTCCACTGCCTGTCCGTAAAACACTTCAGCTTCTTGCGACGTCTGCACTGCTCAGCTGCCATCCGTTCCTGAGCCAAATACATTTCCTCTCAGTCGCAAAATACGACATAGGTTTGTCCGGCTGATCTGGAAGCGCTAAAGATCCTAAGATTTCCACAGTTTTGGTGCATGAAAAGCCTGTTGCGCATGAGCATTTCTATATTAAGCGGCGAGTTGAGGCCAGGCAGGACAGAACAGAAGCAACTGTGCTCACATGATGATGCAATCTAGAGCCACGTCGACCTTTTGATTCCAGGCTTCATGTTGAGCGAAGGGTATGCGCCACTTTGGATATATGCTGGGCCCATGCTACCGACCTGACCTGCGACGAAGAATAATGCCCAACGTCGACTTTAACTCGAATCGCTTGTACCAACATCCGAGGTACCATTGAGCGATTGGAAATAAGACGCTTCCCGTCCCACCGACAGAGACCCGAGGGACATAAAGCTGTCGCACATTTGTGACTTTATATTGAGCGAGTGTCGGGACCTTCCTAAGATTGGCGATCTGCTGCAGGTTTGAAGAAGCTTGCAGAGCATTTGATGGTCTATGCATTATCCACCATGTTAGCACATCATCGCAACAACTATTTTAGGTTCGGCGATGGCTGTTATGGTGGCACGCTTGCGCAGGTAGTCTGGGAACACAAGAATGTCTCTTTAACGCTCATAAGACTACACTTCCGTACCAACTCACTCATCCTCGTTGGCTCGAGGTAGTTACCTTGGGTGACGTGTGTTTGAAGACCTGGAGACGCCATAAATACCGAGGTAGATCCAGGTCTTGGCCACAATTAGCAGACCTAGGAGCAGTGTTGAAATAATCAATCAACATGAGTGGTCCTCTCCAAAAAAACACGGCCGGACAAGCAAGTCTCGCGCAGGAGCTTTCAAATATCGCCAGCCGCCGATTTCCCACCTAGAATACTATCAAGACCTAACACCAAGTTTATGTTCAGAACTGTTGGGTTTGAAACAGCTTGAGTTGCTGCTTTAGGGTATTTTCTAGATGGCGTTTAACCTAGATAAGGCTGGACAACTGCTCAATATTTGAGAGCCCCCTGCGCGAAAGTTGCTTGCCCAACATAGTCCGCCATGCCCATGGAATAAGAGCCTTTTGACTTGATGGGATGCCAAGACGTGCGATGAATGTTTTTTTGGTACTTCAAAACATTGTGAAGACTTCTATAATAAGTATAAATTAGTGCCGAGTATGGGAAATACATACCTCTTACAGCGATGAGTCGATTCAATTGGACAAAAATCCCTGTCGGTACAGAAAGTGTAGTCTTATGAGGACGAGAAAGATAGGTAAGGAATACCGGGGGGGGGGGGGGGGGGGTTGCATGTTCAATGTCCGTCAAGGGTTAAACCTACCTGCAACTCCTTTCGATTCGGCCGTTGTGGTTACAAGGCGAGACCGTCTTGTCGCTCGAATTCCGTTCTCGAACATACACCGTGGAGTCATGACGCGTCACTTCAAAGGCTGGGTTCCCGGTGACTAGGTCACCCAGCCTCTTGCAGCCGTATGTACGTGAGTCGAAATCTGGATATCTCTTGACAATGAGAGTGCCGACAAGGGAGAGTCGCGCCCATCCGTCATGATCAGAAGTTGCTTCGATAGCCGAGCGCAAATACTCAGTTACGGCTTCAGGGTTGCTGGATGGAACCAATGCAGGCTGAGTCGTGGCCTTGGCGTCCGCGTTCTCGTCCTCGTCCTCGTCCACGTTCGCATCGACATCCGCACCGACACCCCCATCGATATCCACATGGAAGTGTCTTGCTGGATTCCCATGGGGCAGCAGGTTCTCAAAATAGATGAACTTGTCACATGCAGCGACGAAAGGTATTGGCGTCGTGCGCGAGCCGCACCCGTATACCACTAGGCCAGACTCTCGAATCCGTGAGGCGAGCCTAGTGAAGTCGCTGTCGCTGGATACGAGACAAAACCCGTCGAACTGTTTCGAGTAAAGCAAATCCATGGCGTCGATTACCATTGCTGCATCTGTGGAGTTCTTCCCTTTAGTATAGGCGAATTGTTGCATCGGATGAATGGAATTGTTGAGCAGAGGTTCCTTCCAGCTACTCATTTGAGATCTGGTCCAGTCCCCGTAGGCCCGCTTCACAGAAACCGTGCCATACTTTGCAATCTCTGCGAGGACCAAGCTGGACACGCTAGCTTGCGCATTGTCAGCGTCAAAAAGGATGGCAAGCTTGACTGAAGATGCCTGGTCGGCCATTGCTGAACGTTATGATGCGGCGGTAAGCATGCCGTAGTTGCCCCCAAACTTGCGCGACGGCGAAAAGCAAGTCACGAGACCCACACCTGCCTCAGTACCTCAGTACCTCAGTACCTCAGTACCTCAGTACATAGGTATCCACCCAAGCTATTAGCTATTGGGTACAGGTACTGGGTACCTAAGGTGTACAATGTACCACCAGAAATTGCAAGGACCTCGAGCATCCCCTCCCTTGATGCCAGCAGGACCGTCGTGGCGAACCATTCGGGCAAGCAGCGCAATGGAGTCAATTGGATTGTAGATACGTAAGTTGCACGCTGAGCAATAACCAAAATGCCAATACTGACAGGGTGGGTTAAAGGAGGTACAGCAGCTGTTTTACCACCTCGCCAAGGGTACCTAGGTACCTAATGTAACTCGAAAATTCGCACGTAAATCCAAGCACGTACCTGGCACTTGGGTCTCTACCGATGTGGAAAGTTTACCATCAAAAACCTCTCTATAACCCTAAGGGCCCTATTTAGAACTAACAATAGGCCTATATCAGCTTCCTAGACTACATATTGGGCAGTTGGGCACTCATGTCTACCTACGACCTCTGGTGTAGGCACAGGCCACCTAGATGCGTATTGCTTATGATAGGATATTTTGCCTGATGGAAATCAGATCATGTCTGACTAAATTACGTACTCGTAATCCAGCCGTTGCACCGAAAGCAAGACCAAATCACCCATCAGGCAGTCATCGCGCGAGATGGTCAGAAATCCACGCCACTGGGGGCGCTTTCGGAGTTGATTTCACCACTCAATCTTACAGTACGGCTCACTCGCGGAAGAAAAAAGAAAAGAATAATAAGAGACGTGATTCTGATCATGCGAGCACTTAAGCATGCAGTAGTGGATTTCAACTTTGCAGGAGGCTGGTCCCGTATCACGAAGAGCAATTGGCTTGAGACCTAATCAGGTTCAATATCTAGTCATGGTGATGCGGATAGCATTTAGTCGAGCAAAGCAATTTGTGCTGTGAAATGGTAGCAGCACGTAAGGCCTGAAACTGGTTTACTCTGCAGATTTGGCCCCGTCACAACACTTGACCGTGGTGTCTGACGAAAATAAGACGCTTAGACTTGTGCCCAGTCGAGCGAGCCAGAACGAAGGAATAATACACTCGCGGCAAAGTACGCTAATATCATTACTTACTATATCAAAATAAAATAAAAACCACATTTGTGCGACGCACAGTCCTCATTTGTTTCATCTCGTTTCATCAAGTTCCAACTCGTGATCCGTCACCGGCCAGGTTTCTGTCCCGACTTATACAACTCAGTTAAGCCTGACTCGGCCCAACCGAGTCACACCCACGTGTCTGGCGAGTGTGCTTCCGATGAAGCGTCAACCTGCGGTACGTAACCAAGCAAACGACGGTTTGAATCGCCCTGTATCGAAAACAGATTATTTGTTGTTAACGAGGACCAGGTTTTAATTTGAGACGACATGAGGAGACAAAGAGGAACAGAGCAGGAAAGAACAGGGAAAGACACATACGTCGCGATAGCTCCCAAAACCAAACCCGCTGTCGTCAAGTGGACGACAAGCGTCGCATCAGGCGACTGCCTGTCCTCAATACCGGCCCACCACGGTCGGAATATACCCAGGTAGATAACAGCAACGGCATAGCCAATGGTGATGAGAACGCCAATAGCCATCCGGAAGCGCGATCGGAAGTTCATGTACTCGAACCGGGTCGCAGACAGAGCCAACTGCAAGATGGACCAGAAAACCACGCAGGCGGCCTATTTTATTTTATTTTCGCAATCGGCCGTTGTATTAGCATGGACACCGGCGGCAATAGCACGTCCAGGCAGATCGAGGAACACATACCGGCGGCCCGAGAATTGCAAGCAACATTACGCCCGAATTCGCAGCACAAACACCACCGACGGTCAGGAGCGCAATGCCGACCAGGACCGACAGCACCCGCAACACCAGGTCGATGTTGCGGAAGGACGGCAGCGGAGACACGGGCTCCTCAAACGCTTCTGGTTTCTCGACCATCTCGACTCCTCGGGATGCTAGCAAGCGGGATGCTGAATTTCGTCAATCTGAACCATGCTTTTTCTTCCTTTTCTTTCTTGGGCTTGTGTCATGTGGAGGCGGGCCAGCGCCCGTGTTATATCTCAGCGGCCGAAATAATGATAATCACAGGCTTCCACCAAGTAGGGATTCCCAGCCGTCCCGCATCCAGCATCCTCGGTATCACTGTACTCGATCAAACTGCATCAGCAGATCCTCCAGCCCCGTCACCTTCGCGTCCATGCTCCGACTCCCCAGCGGATGCCATACGCTCAGCATTGCCGTTTTGCAATAACATCATTGGGAAGGTGCTGCCACAAAACGCCGGCCGGGTCCCTGGCAGCTTGCCTTGTCACCTCAGCTAGCGACCGTGCGCTGCAAGGGGCAAATGTCACATTGAAACATGGACTCATCACTGACTGCGGCGATTGAAAAATGTGAGCGCCACGGCACGGCAAGGCACACGAGAAACTCTCTTTTCTCAGCTGCGACAGGCCACTTGAACAATCATCTGGCGCGAAGGGGGGGGAGTGGACCATATGCATGCAGTTGACGTCGTCATTGGCATGTCACAACTCACATTCTTCGATTTGGATTAAAGGAGTCTGTCCTGTGATAGATGACCCGACGATGCCGGCTGCACTAATTCGGTCACACGCGGATCGGAAGCGGCCAATAAGGACAGAGCAATCCACCTGGGCATTTCCTCTTTGGGCATTTGCGTTCGGAATACCGAGTATTCCACATCACGGGTGGTCCGACAGAGCATAATCACAAGCCAGACCATCTTTAAGGAACCACGACGCTCCAGGTACGGGGCGATGCTTAGGGTCTAATGCAGTCAAAGACATTGCTATAAGACGTCCTTCGTGCACCATCTTAATCTATAGTACTGGCAATGATGATCCAGCTGCAAAAGGCTCCATCGCAGTCCGACCAGAGAAAGTAGCACGAGTCAGGGAGGCCGCCGGCTGGGAGAGGTACCCCTGGACCTTTATCGTCCTTCAGGAGACGAGTCGGTAGAAGCTCAGCTGAGGATTCTAGAGGGTACCGGAGCTGCACAGTGCCCGCAGCACCTCGCAGACCAGAAATCCAAAGCGCCATGGTCGAGTCGAGTGTTGACAGGTCTCTCCTGCTTATGACAGGACCCCATAGTTACCGAGAGGTCGTCGGTACTCTCTGACAACTCACTTGCCAGATTCCCTGGCGCATTCCCTGATTCGTTAAAGACACTAGTCATTTTCTCGGACCCGCTCCGGAAGGCTTTGGGGTAGCTCTCGATAACGCAACTCCAGGGAAATCATACTGCCGCGAAGCTTGACAAATAGGAACAGCCTTGGGCTGTAAGGGATTGGCGCAATTTCAGAGCATGTGCGCGCCTTGGAGTACCGTTCCGGATCTTACATCAGAGGACAGGCCTTTTGACCCGCGGATCTCACACGTGTCTGGTACCCGTGACAATTTTACTCCCGAATTCAGCTTAGATCCTTTGCTGTTACCCATGATTCCATCTTGAGCGCCAGTCGGTACGAACAAAGCATGCTCGCTGCCTAATCCAGCTTGTCTGACTCATAATCACTGGTACCAACCTGGTAATTGCACCCTAACGAGCTCATGAATTTAAGAGGATTCTCTTTAGTGCACGAGCCAGCCTCATGCTCGCCTTGATACGAGCGGGGTGTAGCCGAAGTGAGAGCACTGGGCTAAGCGATGAAAGGGTCCTGCCCTGTTTAAAACCCGCCAGCTGCCTGCCTCACTCCAACGATGACACGGCACGATTTCATTGGGATGCCACAGTGGCAAGACTCCAAAAGTTGGAGCGCACAGCACGCATGGGAAATGTTCTGACCGGGACTTCCCTGCGCATGAAAGCAGCCTCGGCCCCGCTCTCTTATGTCCTCATACAGCTCCTCGTCATCGGTGAATCGTCCTGGTCGGAAAAGCATGCCGTAGCCCATTTCATGTAGCGAATCGGACAGGGTAGGCCATCCACTCCATCACCTTGGTCTGGTCAACGGCCGTCTGCCCCAGAAGCTGCCTCTCCGGGACTAGAGACGCGATGTAAGTCAGGATGGCAGGCATTTCGGTCATGACAAACGAGCACCTTGTCTGCATATGAGTTTGCAGGTATGTTACGCACGGTGGCTCCCGGTGAGGAAGGCCCATCGTACATTATTTCAAAGATGCGCTTTATTGTACTCCGTGCTGTAGATATACATCCCCCCGTAGCAGGGCCACATGTTTAGAGACGAAGTGAAGTAACCCTTGTCAGGGTTAGGGTTAAGTGAAGGAGTTGCGCACCGGGTAGGAGTCGTTCGAGATGGCAATCCTCATTCGCCCATCCCTCCTTTCCGCCCCACATTCAACTGCTGTGCACAGTGTGCAGTCCTGGCTCTTAATTTTTTGGCTAAAGATCACGATGTGCTTTCTACTCCTTTCGCAGACCTCATCTCAACACAGTATCTGGCTTCGATCCCCAGATCTCATTAAACTTGCCAATTCATGACACATAATACAGGATCACCGATACTCACTTAGCAGTCGAGCTCGAGTTATTCACTCTTGGCCCGAATCAGCACCCAACCTCAACCTGGCTGGAGGCGTTTTCATTCATGCTCATCCTTCCTCGTCCCTACGACAACTTAGAGGAGTACACCGACCATCTCTGCCGATTCATCGCCACACCCCTCGTCCGCCAAGTCACAGGCGGCATCCATGTTAACGATGCCCTGATACACGATGCCTGGCAGAAGCTGCCGCAAGAATGGACCGCCTGGTGGTCGACATGGCCAGACCATCGTCTCGCGCAACAGGATCTCATAGATAGCATCGACGATGGCCCTGGATCGCACTCGCACGATGTTGCAGGACAGTCACAGTCACGGCTTGTCGAGAGTCGGCCACCATCTTTGACCAAGTGGCTGGATACCCTGCGATCACTTGCTTTGTCCCGAACGCAGCGCCCGGGACCAGCGATTGTCCTTCCCGAGATATTGTCCGCGCGCATGAAACCCAAAAAGAGGGCCGAAGTATCCAGAGCAGTAGCGCACGTCCACGCCGTCTGCCAGCAGAGAAGCATCTCTCAGGTCATCGACATGGGCTCCGGACAAGGCTACCTCTCCGTCACCCTCGCCTACTTGTTCCCGCACCTGCGCATTCTATCCATTGATGGCAGTCGCTCTCAGATGATGGGGTCACAGGCCTTTGCGGAATCGCTCGATATTCCCAAAAGCAGGCTCGAAACCATGGTCCATTGGATAGACGGCACATCCCCGATTCCCACCGCAATTGAAGACTGGGCCAAGGGGGAAAATTGCATGCTCGTCGGCCTTCATGCTTGCGGTAGCCTTACAGAACATATGCTTCGATATTTTACCACGCTCTCTTGCATCGATGCCATAGCAGTCATAGGCTGCTGCTATAACCACATAAAACCCAGGTCGCCAAGCCACCCTAACGGCTTCCCCATCAGTTCAGCCCTAAGAAAGCACAACGTCACACTCAGTGCCACCGCGCTCATGACAGCATGTCAGACCCCGAATAACTGGAAGAGGCCAGACTTGCGGACAATGTCACAGGGATATTCCTCCTTTAGTAAGCGCCGTCTGTACCGCGCCATTCTGGAGAAAGTATTCCATGACAAAGGAGTGCTGGTTGGCAGCCAGGCTGACGACAAGCCGGCCTGGGGTTCGCGAAAAAGCGAATTGGCGAGTTTCACCAAGTTCGCAGCCAGAGCCATGGATTGCTTGGGCGTTGAGCGTGACAGGGTCACGGGCGCAGAGTTGACGTTGTATGAGAAACGGTATGCGAGCTGTGAGGGCCAGATTGCGATTCTATGGACGCTGAGTGTGCTCTGCTGCAAGGTTGTCGAGAGCGCGATTGCCATGGATCGGTTCTGGTTCCTTTCAGAAGAGGGAGCAACTGGGCTGGATGTTGTGCCCATCTTTGAGTTGGCGGTGTCTCCTAGAAACCTGATGCTGGTTGCTGAGAAGGGTGAACCCACGTCTTGACCACAAACATCGTGGCTCGGGTGAAGGGACTGTCGAGCCATGTGCACTTTGAGTTGGTTGGAGGGTCTGATTCTTTCCAGATGCAGCGTCTACGACGACCGTAGTTCGCATACTACAGTCGTCTGGGGAGACAGAGAAAAGGCATCACCTTCAAACATTCGCGAAAACTTTTCAATGCTATAGTATGTTTGCCGCGCATAGTCGAATGGCAGCAGTTAGAACCTATTCGTGTTCCATACTACCAACACTAGAAATGTAGTCGAGCTATCACAGCCAGTCTAAATGGCCGAAAATAGCCCTATACCACAAAGATCACACCGAGACTACCTGCGAACAATATTCGTGGTCATCCACGGAGTATGATCAAGAGCAAAAGTAGATGGGACGATGCATGATGCGAAATTGGCCTCTTAAAACAGCTGTGCACTTGATAAGTAGATATGAAGCCGTGGACTCGCTCACAGTGGCTGGAGAAGTCGGCCATGGGTGAAGAATGAACGTAGCAGGTTCGTCTGCAGCATCTAAAGTAGCAGCGTCTCACAGCCACAAACACCATTCAATTCAAGTCGAGAGAAGCAACTTGCAGACAAATGGCATCCGGATCGACGTCCGGCGAGTTAAAACCAAGCTTTTCTTGTGGTGGGGAAAAGACGGGTCTCATCGACGAATGGGCGGGACCTACGGAGTATTTCGTCATGTATTGAACGAGTGGCGAAGAATCTTGGGGCTTCAGGTAGTTGGCGAGTTATCGCGCCAGTCACAGCGAAAGCTCCAACAGGATCTAGAATAACTAGACTAAGTAAAGCCATCTATACATTTCCATTTCCAAGATTCGCCCACTGCAAGCTCTGTTCCTTACAACCCGACCTGATTAGTCCCATAATCTACCGCCCGTGCATACTGTGGCTGTGGCGCAGCAGCCATCCAACCCAGGAGGGCCACAATTTCCCGAGCGCGTCAAAGGTCACACGGCCCCGACTTTGTCAGCAAATCCAATCCCCCTTCAACAAAATATCAAGACCGAAACCCAACAAC
>KQ061729.1:199534-212146 GCA_001008035.1 Atkinsonella texensis | reverse complement strand
CCCCTTTTTCAACAAAACCAAACCCCCCTCAAAAAAAAAACAAAACCCAAAACCCAAAAAAAAAAAAAAAAAAAAAAAAAAAAAAAAAAGAAAGAAAGAAAATCAATCCAATTGCTTTACTTGCATGTCACGAAAACCAAAGGCCAGCCGTCTCTGCGAACCGACGTCAAACGCCCCTCTTCGCCCCCGCGCTGTACAAAAGGGATCCCCCCCCCCCCCCGGCCATCCGCAGAAAAGCATCGCATAGATGGACTGGGTGAAACTCAAGGTCGTGGACCTCAAGGCCGAGCTCAAGCGGCGCGGTCTCCAGCAGGGAGGTCTGAAGACGGAGCTTGTTGCGCGACTGGGGGAGTCTGACTCGGCGGGATGGCGCACGGGCGAGCAGGCGCGAGATGCAGGTGCTGATGCAGATGGTTCGCCGGCTAATGGCGATGGATGCGGACGGAATGGCACGACTGCAGAGGGGGACGCTGCCGTTGCTGCCCCAAAGTCGGTGGAATCAAAGCCAGAGCCTGAGCCAGAGGTTGAGGTTGAGGTTGAGGGCGAGGTTCCAGCCCGAGAACCTGCCTCCGCCAACAGGGACACGGATGCGCCCCCAGAAAGTCCAGCACAAGATATCGCAATGGAAAAAAACCCCGAACCGCACACATCACCGTCATCACCCCCCGGCGGCAAAACCCAGCAGCCCACGCGCGATCCTTCACCTCCGCCCTCCTCCACGCCAGTTGAACCACCGCCAGAGGCCCAGAAGCGCAAACGCCGCTCCGCAAGCCCCGTCCCCAACGAACAAGACATCGCACGCAAACGCGCTCGCGCCGAGCCCATCGCCACCACCACCACCGACCCCCTACCACCAGACATCGACTACGACCGCCAGGTCGGCCCGTCCGTCCACCCGGCCACATCAGCCCTGTACATCAACAACCTCATGCGTCCCCTCCGACCGGCCGATCTCCGCGCCCACATCGTCGCCCTCGCCGGCGCGGCCGTCACCAAGTTCCACCTCGACTTCATCCGCACCCACGCCTTCGTCGACCTGGCCTCCGTCCAAGCGGCCTCCCGCGTCCGCCAGCTCCTCCACGGCCGCGTCTGGCCCAGCGAGAGCAACCGGAAGCCCCTCCATGTAGACTTCATCCCGCCCTCCAAGATCGACGACTGGGTCGAGGCCGAGGAATCGGCCGGCAGACGGCCCTCCACCCGCTGGGAAGTCGCCTACACACCCTCCGCAGACGGATCAGCCGTCACGGCAGACCTGGTATCGACCTCCCTCTCCGTCTCCAGCCGTCCCCAGCCCCCAGGCCTCCTCGGCGGACCATCAAAGGCCCTCTCTGCCTCTACGACCGCACCGCTGCACCCCTCGAGCGCCCATTCCGCTGCGCCGCTCGGCCCACGAGGATACGGCGACGGGCGCCCTCCCACCGGACCGCGCGGGCACCGCAGACAACCAGGCCAGGAGCGCTTCACCACCGCCGAACCCGTCATCTCCTACATTTTTGCCCACAAGGATCTGGTTGATAGGCGCATAGGCAACATGCGCTCGTACTACGTGCCCGACAAATCGAGACACCTCGGTCGTGAAATAAACCGGTACTCTTTCGAAGATGGCGCCTCGTTCGTTGACCGCGGCCGCGAAGTATTCGAGGGCATTCGTCCCCCGAACAGGGAGAGGGGTCATGGGAGAGGCGGCGGAGGCGGAGGCGGAGGAGCCTTTCGACCTCGACCTCGAAGTGACAGGTACACTCCCGGTGGAGGGCGACATTGAATAGATTGCGTGCGATTGCGTGCTGGGAGGGAGAAATTTGTAAGTTGCTGTTAGGGTGCTGGGTGGGTTTACTCCATTTTGCTGCATAAAACTTGTCCAGGTGAGAACTAATGAAGCGGCGTTGGGGCTAATTACGAATGTGACATCCCATCTGCACTCAGATGGCGTGCAATGTTAATCGAGATGACAACAGAGGCCATCCTCCCGGTCATGAGATGCGACCATGGCCGCAGAGGCTTGATAGATAGGAGAGTTGCGTTCATATAAAAGTTATAGGAGCAAATCGCCACATTGCACAGTACAGGAACATAACTTAATTGTACCAGTAATTTAATTCATGTTGAGCACACATGGTCTCTACACAACCGTCTTTTCTTTTAATCGAAGCTACCACGATTAATTCCACAAACTTCAGAAAGCCAAGTGCCTATTCTTGCTTCATGTGACTTGACGTACAACCCGTGCTGTTTTTTTTTTTTTTTTTTGGTTATATTTTGTATTTCTACGCAGCACTAGCCATGGGCCTAGGCTCCACACCGATACGCTGCTTGCTGAGAACATTAAGCATGAACTGCGTGGGCGTGTTGTCCTTGTACAACTTGGCGGTGCTCTTGGCAAGTCGGACATTATCCAGATACTTGTCAAAAAGGTAAGCACTGTCCATAGGGCCACCCTTGGCTTCGGGATGGAATTGTGTGGAGAAGATAGGTCGCGTCTTGTGCATCATGCCCTCGTTGCTACCGTCGTTCAAGTTGACAAAGTATTCCTTGAACTCACTAGGAAGGGTGCTGGCATCGATGGCGTATCCGTGATTCTGGCTGGTGATGTGGCATTGGCCCGTGGTAAGATCCAGGGTGGGTATGTTGTGGGCTCGGTTACCATACTTGAGCTTGATGGTGTGGGCTCCAACAGCCAAAGCAAGAAGTTGGTGGCCTAAGCAGATCCCCATGACGGGAATGGACGAGGTTTTCATCAAACGAGACAGGTTGAAAACGGTCTCCTGGCAGTGAGTTGGGTCGCCGGGACCATTGGAAATGAAGACACCGTCATAGTAATCGGCAACCTTGTGGATGGGGTAGTTGTAAGGGAAGACAGTGACGGAGGCACCTCGGCTGACCAAGCTGCGAATGATGTTCTCCTTGACCCCGCAGTCGATCAATGCAACGTGCAAACTGGCACCTGGGGATTCAACAACGAAAGGTGCTTTGGTGCTCACGCGCCTGACGAGATTGATCTGGCTCGGATCGATGAAGCCCTCGTCCTCGTCAGCATCGTATTGCTCCCCAGTGGTGATCCGAGCGAGTGAGGAACCCTGCTCTCGAAGATGTGTGACAATCTGACGGGTATCGACACCAGAGATGGCAGGCACACCTTCACGAGCACACCACTGACCAAGGCTCTCCACAGCAGTCCAATGGCTGTACTGAAGGGCTACATCAGACACCACGACACCGGCACACTGAAGGTGCGGAGACTCGAAGTACTTGAGAAGGTTGTAACCATCACGCTCGGTCGAAGGCACGCCGTAGTTCCCAATGAGAGGCTGGGTAAAGACGAGGATCTGTCCGCGGTAGGATGGATCAGACATGGATTCACTGTAACCCACAAGGGACGTAGTGAAAACAGCTTCACCCGAAACGTTGGCCTTGGCACCAAACGCTGTGCCCTTGAAGACAGGGCCGTCTCGAATGGTAAACGTAGCGGGGACAGAGTCGGCGGCAGCAGTAGCCTTATTCAAGTTGTAGGGAATCTTCCCGCCCGTGTCTCCAGTAGTCTTCTGGGACAAGGATCGAACCTGGCTACGGAAGGCAGCAGGCTTTAGAGCCGGCTTGGCTAGATTAGTTGCCAATCGAGAGAACATGGCGGTGATGTTGTTGTTGTTGTTGTTGTATGTCTATGTGACAAAAAAGATGAGAGAAGCCAAATTTCAAAATCTGGGAAGGCAATCTAAGATGATTGGGACTTCCAGAGGTGGTCTGCACAACACAATGTTAGACGTAGAATATGGTTGAGGGCCACAGCCATCGTGGCTGGCGGTGAGTATGGAGGCAACAAACCAGAGAGATAATCCTGCGAGGGAGAAGCAAGCGTCAGTATGCCAATGTGTACCAATGATGAATGAAAGGGCCAAAAGGGGGACAATGCCCATGAATTGGAGTCTTAGAAGAAATGTAGACAGGAAACACAGTAGCCCGGGGGTGAGGGGATTTCAATGGTGATCGTAGGGTTTCTCCGCATCAGAAGCGAGAAGCGAGAGCCAACTTGGTAGATGCAGCGAGCTGTACGAAGCAGAAGGAGACTTGAGCCGATGGCGGCACACATACCTGAGAGGTGAAGACTGACGGGCGCCCGTTCATAAGGGCGGATTAAAACAAAAACAAGCCGGTCAACGTAACGAGAGGTCGAGATGGAATCGCGCCTTGCCGCAAAGATCGATGGGCTGTGAAAAAAATAAACAACTGTATGGTTTGCTTCGAATGAGGTGTCGAGTTGCCTAGCTGGACCGTGGAGGGGAAGGAGAGGAAAGAAGGAGAAGAAGCGGAAAAGGCGGAAGAGCCAGTGGACAGAAAAGAGGCACAGGAAGAAAGAAAAAAATTGCCTGGCGCAGCTGCAACTGGGGGCCACCATTTGGCGACATGCGGCTAGCCAGATGCGTGAGTTTATGACCAATGGTTAGGAACGATTGGTCCGTGGTGTGTGCCGCGGCGGGGCTTCATTGCTGCACGTACGCACATAGTACGGCACTTAACCACTTACTCGAACCCTTTCTGGCCCCCGTCTAGTTAACGTGACGTAAGCAATTTGATGCGAGCATTAAATCCCCCGGCGCCGATATCGTTGCCCATGTGGGGGTGGTTTATATTGGGGGGGGGGGGGGTTTTTTTTCGCATTGCTCGGCAGCTGGCCAGGCCCAGTCTTGGCGTCACGTCTTCGGAGCAACGCAACGGCTCTTCACCGTGATTGTTTT
Organism: Atkinsonella texensis; assembly: GCA_001008035.1. Classification (NCBI taxonomy): domain Eukaryota; kingdom Fungi; phylum Ascomycota; class Sordariomycetes; order Hypocreales; family Clavicipitaceae; genus Atkinsonella; species Atkinsonella texensis. The sequence goes on along the minus strand of KQ061729.1, from coordinate 207,416 downwards.
CATCTCAATTGTTAAAGTTTAATTCCCCATCCTATGCCTTTTAACCAGACAGCAAAGGCGATTTCCATTGAAAATCACGGCATCAAGGATTGATGTTTTTGCGTTCTTCTGGTCGGTGCACATCTATGCACTGTGCACACCCAAGTATGCACGCTAAGGCGCCAATCAAGGCTAGCGGGCAATAGATGTCCTTCAATTTACGTGACAATTTCTGGATAAACAAAGTCGTTCCGAAGCGTCTCAAATGTACTGAGAGTGATGTGGGCCCCGTGACCTCGTTGGAAGCCTCCACACCGCTTTCGCAATCATCACGACATCCCGTCATATGCGCAAATCGAGCACACCATTCCAAGTTTCATACGTTAGCAGAAGATGCAGCACACAGTGCTCGATCTTTTCCATTGCTTCTGCTGTTCTTTTTTTTTTTGTGTGTGTGTGTCTTCGTTTCCACGTAATTTCTTGATGCATCGGCATATCCAGAAAGCTGCATCTACAAAGCCCCCAGCTCCTTCAACTTGCCAACCAGACCATCCACATCATCCACCTTGCCACCCCCTTGTCTCGGAGCAGGCTCTTCAAAGCAATCAGTCAGCATAAAACAGCTCGCCAAATAGACACCCCATTGCTTTCAAACTAAACAGAAAGAAAAAAACATAACAAAATAAAAGAGGATGCACGCGACGTAGCAATTCCATCCAAAAAAGCACCATCGTAAAACACTCACCAGTAACCTTGAGGACCTTGAGCCGCTTCTCATTCGCCAGGCCAAAATCCTCCAACGTCTTCTTATCCAGCTTCTTCTTCTTCGCCTTCATGATGTTGGGCAAACTAGCGTACCGGGGTTCGTTGAGGCGCAAGTCCGTCGTGATAACCATCGGCAGCTTCGCGCGGACCGTCTCGACGCCCCCGTCCACTTCCTTCGTCACAGTCACCGAGTCGCCTTGGCCAAACTCAATCTTGCTGGCTTGCGTAGCCTGCGGCCAGCCCAGCAGCCCAGCCAGCATCTGGCCCGTCTGGTTGGCGTCGTCGTCGATGCTCTGCTTGCCCAGGATGACAAGGTTGCTCTTCTGCTCCTCGGCAGCCTTCTTGAGGAGCTTGGCCACGGTGAGGGGCTCCAGCTCATCGCCCTCCTTGACCTCGACGTGGATGCCGCGGTCAGCACCCATGGCCATTGCGGTGCGCAGGATATCTTGAGCCTTTGGGGGACCAGCGGAGATGGCGCAGATGTCTTCGACGCCACCGGGCGCTCGCTTCTTCTCCCGAATACGAACCGACTCTTCCACAGAGAGCTCGTCGAATGGGTTCATGGAGTGCTTGACCCCGGCGGTCTCTACGGCTGTCTGCGCCTTGTTGACTCTGGGCTTGACCTAGTGTTTGCCATGGTGTTAGTCTTTGGTGAACAGAATACGCATCGTATCGCCCGTGGGCCACTTGAAAGGGTGAGAACAAGCTTCATACAGCATAGTCAATGACCCGCTTGACGGGGACGAGAATCCTCAGGGCAGACATGACGTTGAACGGGATCAATGGCTGCTGGTTGTTGCAGATGGAGGTCCAAGAGCGTCGAGTAGAATCGTTGCCGTCACGAGGTGGCCCGAATGCGCTCGGCTAAGACCGGCTCCAAGCTCGGCCACCCGAGTCACGTGACTCCGCGCTTCCACGCTGCCGGCCTTGAATTCGGACATCCGGTGGGTAAGATGTAGAGTGTGATGAAATGTCTAATTGCAGATGCAGCGTCCATGTCTATGCCCATCTCGCTAGAAGACATGCTCGGGTATTGTCAATATCCCCAACAGCTGTAACAAACAGTTCGCAAATCCATCACCGTTGACGTTTGTCATTTATAGCAAGCAACAAGCAACACTCGTGATAAACACCTCGTTAAAACTCCTATTTGAATAGTTCGCAAACCTCAATTTCAACTATCTGCCATTCAATCTATTTCACCAATCGTCCCAATCATCATGCTTCTTCCCAGCAGGTGCACCCCCTCCTCTCTTTCCCATTCCCATAGCACTGGTGCCAATCGAGCTGTTCGTCTGCTTCTTCTGCTCTGCTAAGCTCGAGAAATCGTCCCAAAAGTCCTTCCGGCTCTCATCGAGTGGAGCATTCCTCCTGTGGCCATCGTTGCCTTCAACGAAGCGATTGAAGCCATCTTGAGCTGATTTACCTGCCAACTGAGCCTGTCTAGCGAGTTGGGCAGCTGTCAATTGAGCTTGTTTGGCAAAATCACCTTCTGCGATCTAGTTACGAAGAATCTGTCAGCATTACCCCCCGTCAAGTCCGACCAAAATCCAGAGGGTACCCTGGGGACGCAAAGCTGGGGAAAACGTACGTGCTTCGCAGTAGGCTGAATATAACCATCATTGACAGTCTTGGCCGTCTTGGTCACCGTCGAAGTGAACCAGCCAAAACCTTTACTCAACGCAGCCATGGGATCTCTTTGCAGCTCATCAAAGTAAGGAATACCATCTTGGCTCGCCGTCGCTGGGGCAGGTGTACTTCCGAAGCCAGCATACTTTCCACCCTGGCTAGGGGGGAGATCATCTGGCCTCGAAGCGTTCTCGGCTCCTAGCTTCGAGAAATACTTGTCGTCAACCTTGACTCTGCCTGGACTTTGGTTTCGACTTGTCGAATGGCTCTGTGGTGTCCCAGTTCTTGAACCCGACATTTGGCCGCCACTGAGAGCAGGAGAAGTTGTAGCCTTGGATGCCGGAGCTGCTGCGGCAGGCTTCTTCTCTCCTGGAACGTAGTCCCTGCCCTCAACTTTGCATGACAATCTGTCCTTCCACTCCTCTCCAACCTCCCCACTATAGCGCTCTGCAATGGTTGCATCATCCCAGGTAATGCCTCGCATCTGTGTATCCTCGTGCTCTTCGAAAAAGTTTCTCCAGCCTTCATTGCCCCCTAATCGCATACGTTCAATCTCGCTCGCTTTGAAGGCGTCCATCGAGATACTTCGAACAAAAGAAATGTGCACGCCAAGGCCGCGGTGCACGCCAGCGCAGGACAGGCAGATAAAAATGCCAAATTTTGGGGATGCCCATTGTGGTGAGGGTGCTCCGCAGTCGCAGCAGATGTTGTTTTGCGATTCCTTCTGGATGGCAGCGAGCTAGAGATGGGGAGTCAGTATTATTAGTGAACCTGGAGACAGAGACAGAGACAGAGACAGAGACAGAGACATAGGCAGAGGCAGCGGCAGCGGCAGCGGCATGGCAATATGGTGCTCCGGCGACAATTTTGGAACACGAGGCATTTGAATCTCGAACACACACCTTGGATCTAGTCTCGGGGTCAACCTCCCACATCGCCCTAGACGCCATTGTTTGCTTCCCGACCTTGCGCCTATATATACCAGTCCGAGGGTGAAGTAAAAAGATCACGGTGCACCTTGCGAAAAAAGCGGCGTCGGTTCGGCGTGACAAATTCAGGAAGAAGAGTTGTGCGCCCGCGTCTTCTGTTGACTGCTCACCAGGGAAGCCATGGTCCCTCTTGCAACTTGTCATTTGTTGTCCATGAGGGGGGGGGAATGGGTGGTCACTGGTGGGCGGGGCAACTCCGGTGTGATGTGAAGCCCCAGGTTAAGGGAGGTAAATAGGTACCTTAGGTTGGTAGTACCGAAGAATAATTGCCTACACCGGGTACCTAGGTACCTAGGTACAGTACCTACCATTTGATGTCTTCAGTGGCATTCTCATCCGTAGTCAACATGGCAACAACCACCGGAAACCAGCATCCATATCGCGTCACGTTGCCAGCCTGTTCAATTCATCAAATCTTCTGAATTTGCAAATTAATCTCACAGACCGCACTGCCCATTCCAAACATCATGTTTTCGTCAATGTCTGTGACTAGGACATAATGTTTCCCAGTCATCACGGCCTGAAGTCCATGCGTCTGGATGGCTTCGGCTTAGCAATCCGCCTGCAAATTCTTCCTTGATCCGAGGAATCTGCTAAGTTCTATAGAGCATAATGAGCAGCCATAAACAACACAAAAGGGCCAGCAAGAAAGTCCATGTGATGCAATGTCTCGCCTCCCAAGCTTCAACATAATTAAGGTACCTATGCGATAAAATGCAGGACAAAGTACCATCATTTGGTCGCCAGAAAGGGTGCCAGTTCGACGCGAAATGTACCATAATCAATGTGCATTGGAAAATCGTCGAAATTATTCTCATTCAGTCAGGGATATATATACCCCAAGTCATCTAATGTAGTCTTTTAGGCAAAGACTACCTAGATGACTTGGTCTTAGGCAGTAGCGGTGGCAGGGGCGGCTTCGGCCTCCTTGTTCTCCTCCTGAGGAGCGTTGGCCTCCTCGTCGGTCTTGTCGGGGCTGTCAATAGCAACCTTGACGGCGATCTCACGGCCCTCGATCTCCTTGCCGTTCATCTCATTAACGGCCTTCAGCTGCAGTTCCTCGGAGGCGAGTGTAACGAATCCGAAACCACGGCCCTTGCGGGCCTCACCACGAGCCTGGAGCTTCTTGATCATGAATCGGGGGATAGGTCGGAGGGCAATTTTGGCAGAGGAAGGCTCGTATGCCTTGAAAAGCTCAATGAGCTAGACATTTTCAAAATGCATTAGCTTTTGAAGTAGCGTTTGCGAGAAATCAAAGGGGGCGGTAAAGACTCACCTTCTCCTCAGTCAAGTCATAGGGCAAGTTGGCCACCATGACCTTGGTCTTGGAAGCGACGCCATCTGCAGGTGGGCCGCGCTCGCGACGCTCGCGCTGGGGACGAGCCTGGTTCTTATTCTTTGTCTTCGAGTCAGTCTTGTTCTGTATTTGATTTGTGATGTCGTTCAATGGTTGAACCTCAGATGTGCCCTCAGTGTCGGCGGGGGCGGTGACGGGCTCAGCAGTGGTGGCAGCAGCAGCAATTTCGCCCTCCTTCTTCTCTTCGCCGGCATCCTGTATAGCAAATTTGAGTTAGTTCAGGAACCTGCTGGTGCAGTATCAGAGCGGACACAAAAGTACGTACGCCAGCACGGCCGCCTCGACCTCCACGCCCACCTCGACCACGGCCGCGACCACCACGACCACGACCAGAAGCACGACGGCGGGAGCCCTCAGCACCCGATACATCACCATTGACAGCCTCAGGCTTCTCACCGGCAGCCTCAGGCTTGCGGGCAAGTTGAACCGAGACCTTGCGCTCCAGGATCTCCTTGCCGGAGAGTTCAGCGATGGCACGCTCGGCCTCAGAGGGAGTGGAGAGGTCTACGAAGGCATAGCCGACAGGACGGTCGGTGCGAGGGTTCTTAGGGATCGAAACCGACTCACTGCAAGGTCTCTGGTCAGTAAAAGATTTCAGCTTCGTGGAGCAATGATTGTCAGACTGGAGCACATGGTTTGTGATGGTGCTCACACCACTCTCAACTGCACGAGGAATGGTGTTCGTTGTGGAAAAGCGGTACAGGCAAAGACGAGTTCAAGCAATGTACAGTGTTGTGGGAAAGAAAAAGTACTTACACAAGATAGCTCTTGAAGAAGTCCTTCAACTCCCCCTCAGTTGTCGCGTAGGCCAAGTTGCCAATGTAAAGGCGGCGGCCTTCTGCAGCGCTAGCCGACGCAGCCTCGTTGGCGGCGGCCTTGTCGTCGGCAGGCTGGCTGATTGAGGTATTGCTCAGAGTGTTTGCAACGTCATTGACAGCGGCGTCAGTGGTCTTCTCCACGTTGGTAGCAGACATGTTGGTGGTTGGATGGAGTATTGTTGACTGTAGAGTCTTTTTTGGGGATATGACGTTTCCAACGTTGGGCTTATGCGAAAGCGACGTGTGGAAGAGCGAGATGGGTTGATGGAAAAAAGCTCGAGGATTGAACTCTGTTGCAATGAGGGAGGAGATTGGTCAGGGTAGCTTCGTGCCCTAGATGAAGGTTGAAATAGACAGACGACGATGCGTTGCGCGGAGTCACAGGTTTGGCTGATGTTATGTGATGGGGAGGAGGAGAAAATGAAAGGGGCGGAAGGCCAGGAGTCGCGAATCTGAAATAATTTTTTTTTCGGGACGGGCATTTGCTGCTTGCTTGCGGCATTGGGCAGCTGCAGCAGTGGGCAGGGGTAGCAGGCAGGTGCGAGCAGCAGCAGACGGAAGAATGACCTGTTGCTGGGGGTGGGCAGCGGTAAGCGCGAGCCCACACCGAGCTCTGAGTGGCGGTGCCTGCCCTGAAAGTGGTGCTGGCGCTGGCGGCAGCACGGGCGGTAGCACCTGGCAGTCTACCGCGTGCAGTAATTTTGATAGGCGATGGCCGACGCGCTGACAGCCAGCCACGCAGCGAGGTGCCGGGGCAACCCAGGTCTAGCCAGCGCGAAATGCGGGGGAAAGTGAGGCTGGCCTTGATCTGGGTCCTTCCATCTGCTCCACTCATTAGTGTTACACTACCTAGGTAGGCAGGTAGGTATGTAGCTAGGAGGAAGGTAGAAGGGAAGCTAATTGCCATTATAACAAAGAAGACTCACCAGTCCGTGCTCTTTCTGGGTACCAGCTGCTCCAAAGCAGACGAAGGGAACATGGCACGCACCAGGCTGAAGATTGATTGAATGGGAACCTTTTTTTTTTTTTTGCTACATTATTCTAGAAGCATAATCTACCAAAGGGGACTTTGTCCTCAGTCTTATTTTTAGTATCAATCGTTCACATATTGTTGCCCAAACTTGGTGCATTTCTCGCCGGCCGGGCTCAGGCTCCAGTCTGAAGTTGTCGGTGGATCCTGCACAATGCATGCTGGGCCGGCGTCATGCGCTGTCATTGGTTTTTTTTTTTTTTTTTTTTTTTTTTTCCTCGTTGGGAGTGGGGGGTAGTATTCTCATCCCAAGAGGTACAGTATCGATGCTCACTTGAGCGCCTCCCAGAAACATAACATACATGACCCTCGCCATCACTGGGCCTGGGCCTGTGGATGAGTCCAGGTTCTGGCTATGGCTATCTATCCCGTTGCAAGTTGGCGTCCGCACGCGAACGGGCCTGATCTTTGTTTGTCTCGCTGCTGTGTCGTGCCACGAGCGTGACACCAGACCCATGCACGCTATTTTGGCCCACTCGATCGATCCACTCGTCCCGAGCCTTGTGTTTGAGAAAGTGCCTCTACCCTCCCCTCTCCCTGCCCCACTTCAGTGATCATACAAGGAAAAGGGGGGGGGGGGGTTTTGAGTCAGGATGATACATATCGACCATATCCGGTGCGTCAACATTCGCATAGGTTATGGAAATGGGGGTTTATATGAAGATGCTGTGTTGACGACGAAGCCACTATGTGCGTCTGGCATTCAGTGCACGGAAATTGTCTATTTACACGAAATGTGTGTCGCGTATATCCCTGTCCTAGGGGAAATGACAAATGTTGCGAATCCCCTCGATTCAACCGAGTTACGCATGGGTGGCTCTGGCCATGCCGCGCATGCATTGCATTTCATACTGCGCACGGAGGTACATGCAATGGGTGCAACATCTCTTTGTTGCCCAAGTGGCTTCAATCACTCATCTAAGGTAACTAACTCTACGGAGTACATCAAATCAGATTTAGAAACACCAGATTATCTAAGTAACGTACGAATCCCTGCAATATCCTGTAACTCAGTACTACAGAACAGCCGCGGCCGTAAACCACGTCAACAGGACAACAAAGAGCTCAAGATTCCCGTTGAGCCACTTAGGCACGCCGAAATTGCCACCCCACGCGCAAAGGCAACAGCTAGTCACAAAGTCAACCTGTCTATTACAAACGCATCTACACGCTTAGGGCGTTTCATGTGATATCATGATCCCGCGCAATTCGAGGAAATCACAGTACTGCCGCCGTTTGAAACCAAGCACCAAACGTCCTACAGCCCAGCAACCGGCATGCGGCAGGCACAACGAACAACCCCCCCCCCCCCCCC
>KQ061729.1:180120-199182 GCA_001008035.1 Atkinsonella texensis | reverse complement strand
CCCCCCCCAATTCGAGGAAAACCCAAGTCCGGCCCCCGTTTGAAACCAAACCCCAAACCCCCCACACCCCACCAACCGGCATGGGGCGGGCCCAACAAAAAACCCCCCCCCCCCCCAAAAAAAAAAAAAAAAAAAAAGTGGGAAATCGTTGAACGATTGATAAGATACCCAGCCGGCCGGCCGACGCCCCAGCCCGGCATCGGCCCCATAGGATTATCCCACTTCCTCCTCCCGGACACGCAACTTCTGTGAGAATCGTCAACTCTTCCAAGCCTGCCGCTACCTCAAACATCCATCCCGACACGATCTGGCGGGCATTACCACTCACTCACCCACCCACCCACTCCCTTCCGCCTCTCGAAGAATGAGCCAGCCCGCCAGGACCGTTCTGGTCCTGTACGCTTCCGAGACCGGCAACGCGCAGGACATGGCCGAGGAGCTCGGCAGGCTCTGCCAAAGGCTTCATTTCGCCAGTCGCGTGGAAGAACTCGACAATGCCGATCTGGTAGGCGCCAATCCCGCTCACTCCCTCACCGAGCAGCGTTGCTCATCCCGTTGCGTGCCAGAGCCATCTGCTTGACCACGACCTGGTCCTCTTCGTCGTGTCGACCACGGGGCAAGGCGACATGCCGCATAACGCACTCGTCTTCTGGAAGAAGCTGCGTCGCAAGAGACTACCTCCCGATTGCCTCAGCCGAGTGAAGTACTCGTGCTGTGGACTCGGCGACAGCACCTATCCCAAGTGAGCCATGCCTTCTTACCTTCCTTCCACCGTCAAAGAAGCTCGGCTGATTGTGGGGGGGGGGGGGTTTTTTCTTTTTTTCTTTTCCCCCGTGTCTCGTCTGCAGATTCAACTGGGCTGCGCGCAAACTCATCCGTCGTCTGGACCAACTTGGTGCCAGCGCATTCATGGAGCCCTGTGAAGCTGATGAGCAGTTCCCAGAGGGGTATGTTTTCAAAGACGCTGCCAAGTCTCTTCAACTTTTACTTGCCTACTTTACTGACGGGCCATTATGAAACATAAATACAGAATTGACGGGAGCTTCGTCCGTTGGGCAGATCATCTCCGGACGCATCTCCTCGAGCACTATCCCGACCTCAAAGGTCGAGAGCCCATTCCTGATACCGAGATGCTGCCGCCCAGGTTCTGCCTCGCCCCGGCAATGAACAACCTTGGGCAGGACAAGACCCAGATGACCAACGGCCACGCGGCGGAAGACCTGCCCGTCGCGCCGCCGCCAGATCTTCTCCCCTTGCCAAACGGCCATGAAGCCACTCTGGTCGGGAACGAGAAAATGACGCCCCCGACTCACTGGCAAGACGTCCGCCTCGTCTCCTTCGACATTCCCCAAGCCATCCAAATCAACCCGGGCGACTGCCTCACTATCTACCCCAAGAACTTCCCGCAAGACGTCCAGAAGGTCATCTCCCTCATGGAATGGGACGGCATCGCCGACGAACCGCTCGACCTGTCGCTCTGCTGCTCCCTCCCACCTGGCCTGCATACCCCCTCGCCCTGTACCCTGCGCAACATCCTCCTCCACAACATCGACATCAACGCTGTACCCAGACGATCATTCCTCAAAAACCTCTCCTACTTCTCCGACAACCAAGGCCACAAGGACAGACTCTTGGAGTTCTCCATGTCAGAATATCTAGACGAGTACTTCGACTACGCCACACGCTCCAGAAGAACCATCATCGAAGTCCTCGAGGAGTTCCACTCCGTCCGCGTTCCAGCCCATTGCATCCTTGATGTCTTCCCCCTTATACGCGGCCGCGACTTCAGCATCGCAAACCACAACCGCCTACCCACCTCACCCTCTCCTTCCCAATCCACCAGAATACAACTCCTCATCGCCCTCGTCAACTACCGCACCATCCTCCGTAAGCCCCGTCAGGGCCTCTGCTCCCGCTACATCTCCGCCCTCGCCCCCCCAACCGCCCTCTCCGTCACCATCAAACCTGTTCTGTCCCCCATCCACGGTCCCCTCAACGCCCAACGGCCCCTCGTAGCCTTCGCGACAGGCACCGGCATCGCCCCCGTCCGATCCCTCATCCAGGAACGCGCTTCCCACGCCCCCATCACCCCAGCACCAACCCTCCTCTTCTTCGGCAACCGCAACAGACTCGCCGACTACTTCTTCAGCGACGAATGGCACACACTCTCCCGCAAAATCAACCTATCCGTCTTCCCTGCCTTCTCGAGAGACCAGCCACAGAAGATCTACGTCCAGGACCTTATACGCCAGCAGGCCGACACCCTAGCCGATCTTATCCCGCTACGACCAATCTTTGCCGTCTGTGGAGGCTCCTCCAAGATGGCGGATGCGTGTAAACACGCCGTCTTTGACCCATTCATTAATCGCGGCGACGAAGTTGTTCAGAGGAAGTTATTGGAGAATATCACATGGTGGCAGGAGATATGGTAGCCTGGCCTTAACACCAATATACGGTAGAAAAGCAAGGAGGAGACGAATTTTGACACTTCGTCAGATAGAGATGTATATATGATTAGAATTCTCGTGCGAATGCCATGGGAGCATTTACGTAAAACACAACTAGCAATAGGCAGAACTAGATTGCACAGCATGCACGTGGGGAAATTCCAACTAAAACTTAAAGTAAAATAAAAGTAAAGCACCCCCAAAAGAAAATTTCATTAGACAGTGGATTCGGGACATGTCGAGATCTGACGCAACTAGGCGCAGCATGGGCAAAATTTAACCTGCCGCCAGCGCATACGAGATCATGCCATACATACGGTGCACTGTCAGAACGATGGAAAATTTCACAACACTTTTGCTATATTCAGCTACATAGTAGCTTTGGCTCAGACTACATGTCCCGTCTCTCATTTCCAAGCTGCTCTTCATGCAGAGTTGGCCATATCCAGCCCAGCCCAAAGCAATGCATATCCTCCTCCACTGCCAATGTATTCACGCTATTCCAGAGATCAATTCATCTCTTATCCAACATGCCAATTTCCAAGAATCAGGCGCTGTTGGCACAGAAATGAAAAGGCCGAATACAGAAACGGGCCTAAGCAGCCAGAAGACGGACTAAATCCTCCGTAACCGAGTTTCACAACACATATAACGCGTGTTGCTATGAATGTCCAACGTCACAGTATAAGCGACCATTGCCAGAACTCCTTCGCTATTATTATTTTCAACCCAAAAAAAAAAACCCCCCCAGAAAAGGGAGGTAGGTGGAAAGAAAGAAAGAAAATGCAACGAGAATGGCCGTATCTGATATAAAACATGGGGGAAAGATGTATCGTAGCATCCTCAAATGTACCTGTCTTGAATGTAGGCCTTCATTCACTGCTGCGGTCCTACGTCTTCCCAGCTATAGCGTTTCTCAGCCAATTGCGGCACGTGTACGAGATCACGCCGGGGGTCGATGCAACCGCTTTCAGATGAACTGTCCGAGTCGGTACCTTTATTGTGAGGAGTGTGGCCATCTTCTTCCCGCTCCTTAGCCATGCGGCTTGCCGTCACTAGCGGTTGCGCCTGGTTCCTGTTTGCAAGCCTGCCTTGTTGTGACATCTCTTCCGTCGCCCTCTCTTCGTTATCAGTCAAGTTGCTTCCCAGACTACCAACAGACGCGTAGGAACTTGCAGCGGGCATGTCTGTTGAAGGGCTGTATTCATCAGCTGCCAGGAGCCGCGATCCAGTGCCGACGCATTGGCCCGGCAATTGCATATTTTCTGGCAACGGCCCCAGGCATATAACTCGCGATGGATCGATCGGGGTTCTTTGAAAGGACGCAGAAATGGGCGGCATAGCATCGGCAGTAGGCGAAGGCGGAACGTTGGAATTCAGGGACAAAGATCGATTCCTAGTTGAATGTCCCCTACTCCTTGTTCCTGAAGAATGTGACCGAGCCGATATTGAAGCTGTCATGGGAGATGGCAGCTCGGCTGAGCTCCAGTCTCCTCGAGACGAAACTGGCGATGGCTCGGGGGTGAGAAAGGTGTTATCTGTGGAATCGGCATGACGAGACCGTGGCGGCGAGATTGGTGAGGGCTGTTGGTTAACAACAGTAGGCGTCCGTTCTAATGGAATAATTTCGGGCATCGACATTTTTTCGAGAGGTGAAATAGAGCCATCTGCTGATGGCGTATATTCAGGAGCAGGCCCTTGCAACTGACGATCAAGTTTCCTTCGCGCCAACTCATATGCCGTCAGGTGTTGCGTACTACCTGTACCAAAATCGCTCTCGCCTAGCATGGAATGATCGTCGTCGTCATCATCGACACCCGCATCCAACTCAGCTGGAAGGGCAGGAGCAGACAATTCGTAAATCTGGCAGTCAGGAGCCTCGAATGTATTTATACCCCTGACTACCACGGTGTCTGCTATGCGTCGTGAGCGTCGGCGGCCGACAATCCTTGAGAACATTCGTGACACGGGGCTTTCAGGAGAGTCTGGGGTTAATGTAGAGCTCGTGTCCTTGCAATCGTCAAGTTCGTCTCGAGTCCTATCCCGTTGGTGTTGTCTATGACGTCGATAACAGAATAACGCAAGAAGTAGGACAAAGACAAAAGCTACGACGCCAACAGCGATGCCGGCCATTCCTCCTGGAGATAATCCGTTTCCAGCATTTGGATCGACTGGAGGTGGCAACGTGCTGCCGGGTGGTTGCTTGATTTCGTGTAACTGCGCACCGCCAATCGGGTCACTGGGAAATTTGGCTTGGTGTATAGAGAAAGTCGCAGTGTCATACTTCGTGATAAGATAAGCCTCCTGCATAAATGCATTGCCAATAATAAACGTTTCGTTGGCTGCTCTTCGGAGAGAAAAATATGGCACAGCTGATTCTCCAGGTCGTACTGTCCCGTTCATAAAAGGATACTCCAGTAGACCTACAAATGCTCGGATGGGCAGTGTAATGTTCACGACTCCTGGGACATCGAGTGGTTGTCCAAACTTGTCGTTGTTGTCCTTGCTCGATAAGCTAAATGTGAAGGAGAAAGGGCTGTTACTGGCCGAGTACTGCAGGTACTGTTCGTTTGTCAAGGTGTATAGACCAAATGTGTTATTGTACGTCATGTTCAACGCACTGGCAAACTCATCGCTTATGGAGGGTGGGAGCCAAAGATATGGCGTTGTAGTATCTATGACAGCGGTGAAAGTCTTGTTGTAGGTCATGAGAATGCGAGTCCCCGAAGCCCACTCTGAATGTGCGCTCCCATTGTTGGCGGATATCTCAATGCCACGCACACGTGGTCGAGGTACACCTTCGGCACGATTCATGGCAAACGTATCGTCATGTGGGATAAACCGAGCAGCATCGTAGCCTCCCAAAGTGGCTGATCCAACAATACCGCCTTACATTATAATGTAGCGTGTTAGCGTAGAATGTAACCCAGAAGGCAAGGAGCGCTGTTGAAGCAAGTGCTGGTTATGTGATACGTACGATAAGATGCCCCGGCTGTGTAACCGTAGCTATAACTAGGAATCCAGCCAAATGAAGAAACGGCTTGCCGAAGTGGAGGCGAGGCAACAATATCGCCGAAATTGCCGGATCGGAGACCAGCCCCAAAATAGCCAAGATAATAGTCTGTAGATGAGATTGCCGACATCAGAACATTCGACATTCCGAACCCGATATTCGTAATGGGACTATAGGCTGCTATAGTGTCAAAGCCATATTGTCCGCTTCCTCCAGTGCCTAGGTCTGGTAGACCAAGCTGCCATGTCCCCAAGCCGGCCCAGTGTTTCGAGTCAGAAGGGTTGTATATGCCTCCACGCTTTGCGGCACATTCGGAATCATCTGCCAAGTTGCCATTAACCAAGGTCCGGGGTGCTCATCGGCGGGATGGTGAATTCAAAGTAGGCTTACATTTTTGGTTCGAACATCCTCCTGGCGCCACTGCCCAGAATTCCGATATTGATGTGCTGAAAAGAACATGGACAGAATTATTGTGTCCTACCAGAAATGCGTACGTTGACCAATTGCCATCGATTCCCAGCCTATAATCAATCGTCAGCAAGAGTGATTCAGCCACACGGAACGTTCCAACTCCAACTTGGCGGCCGGTAATTTATGCACAAAGCCAAGAGGGGTCGAGATATGGTAAAACACGAACCAGTCTGACGCATTCAAGGCCATAGGTTGCGGAACAACGGCCTTGGCCATGGGAGAAAAGGATGCCGCGGCGGCTGCAGCAGCAGTCGCAACTGCATCCGACCTCATATCGAGCAGGCTCTCTCGGTTTGCATTCAAACTACCTAATCGACGTGCTTTATAGCGAGAGGTTTTCCTTCAGAATGGGAACCCCAGGCTATCAACGACTCGTCCGGGTGTTCCTGGGAGTGCATTGAAAGCCAAGGTGGAGGAGGAGCGCTCTAGGCGGCCATTCGCAATATCGGGCGATCGGCGCACATGCAGTGGGTGTTGAACTTGTCAAGGAAGAGTTCGAGTCGAGTAGGAGGTGCAGACTCCTCCACCGTCACTAGCACGCCAGTTTCAATTGGAAAATTAATTTGTCACTCCTTTGAATTCAAGTCGTTCGACGGACGCACAGCGGCAGATTTGAAAAAAAAAAAATCAAAAAAATCCGGTTCAATGAGGTGGAATCAGTCGTCGGAAGAGGTACAGCAATTGCGATGAGAATGTAGGAATGGCCAAGTGTACGGCGTAAGAAAGCGAAAGTCTACCCATCAAATGAGGCTCAGGCTCCCTTTCCCAGGTTCAGCCTAGTCATCTAAGTGCCATGCCGCAAACAGCAGCACGTCGCATGCGAGACGCCTCCAGTCCCAGTTGTTCTCGCCGTCCAGCACCGGCATACCATTTGCTTTGCTTACTTTACTGCTTCTGCTCCACCTCGCTCGCCGTTCGAAGGTTAGGATCGCATTTCGATGACTTTTCAAGTCAGATTGTGTGCACTTGGTATCAGTATTGGCCCCGTGATTGGCCGTCCCAGCCAGAAACTGAGACCCGTGATGCCACTTGGGTGTTGTGCGAGCCTAGTCTTGGCTGGGGCGGTCGCAAAGCGCAAATCAGCCAAATTGCTAGGTTAGGCCGGGGTAATGCACGGACGCGACGGAGTACGGATTAATCAGGGCGGTCTGTTGTATTCGTGATATTCGTGATGCGAAGGGATGAGGAATGCAGGAGGGTCAGCCATGTGTGAGTCAAAAGCTGCATAAGTTCCCTGCTCTCCAATTTCCACCGTTTCAACCCACGGACTTGACCCAAGTGACAGTCATCTCTCGCCAGCGCTGTCATAACGAACCATGGTATCGACGTTATGCCATATGGAATAAAGGCTCCTTGTAGGGCGGCGCATGCTCAACTCAGGCACCTAGGACGCGATACGAATTGAGGGTTTCGGTAATATGAGAAGGGAGCGTCCTGCGAATTGCCAATTAGCCGCCCTTCACTGAAACCAATAAATAGCTCGGGTCGGGGACCGGTTGTTCCCCCAGATCAGATCCCGAGATCGCCAGACCAACTGGGTAGGGGTTGCACAAGCGGCGGAACCCTCAATGCAGCCTAGTTGCTGAAGGCACGCTATGCGTGATCCTTCTCTCGCCCTCCTAAGAACACCGTTTGCCGCCAACCTGGCTAGGTGTTTGTGCACCATGCTTGTAGCGTGGCAGCCTTGAATTTCTTCCAAGAGGTACTTTCGTACACTCTCATAAGCACGCTGCTGACAGCGCGGCTCTTCCACTAGCTTCTTCTCACCATCGTTGGAAAACAGCCAAAAAAAAAAAGTCTTGACAGTTCTTGCAGTTAGCCAAATCGTTGCAAAAACTCATGGATGGATGGAACGCGGCAAGCTTTTTGCTTGTGCAGCGGAATATGGTCTATGTAGTAAGTGGCGTTGCATGCTTTCCACTACGTATGTTCCACTAAAGAGGACACGACGATGGATCCTGCCGAACTATTCAAGGTTAAAGCCATGTCAAGCTTCACCGTTGCGAAGCTTTGGGTCCAGATCGTTGTCTTGTCCACCTTTGCCATCGACTGGGTCAATCGATGCAAGAGCTTTCCCTTGGGACGTCATGAAACCCTCCTCCCAATCCCTCTCCGGTTCTCTGGTAATAATAACGGCCCTTTCCACATAATGTTTGTTCATGAGATGTCTCTCTACCATGTGGAGTAAAGCCATACTCTAGCTGCAATGGATGCCACCGTCATGTAGACGCATTCACTTGAGTTTGAGAAGGAGTAAGCAGGTCGATTGCAGAGATGTTCGCCTATCAGCAGCCTGTCGCATAGCAGCACAACCTAACATCCGTTTGTTTAATTAACCGTTTCCAAGTGTGATATGGATTGATTGTCAGCTGATTGATAATCCAGTGGGGAGTGTGACCTGCCTGCTCTCTTGGCGCACTTGTTTCTTGCTTGGGCTGGAATGCTATTGCCGGCCCGATGTTTCTAATATGGCGGCTGAGGCTGATCATGACCACAATGGTATTGGCGCGAGTTGATTGCGAATGGCCCAAATGTACTCCGTATTTTGCGTTCTAATAACCTACGGACTACATCAAAAGGTCCACTGTCTCATCAATAATCCAATGTTGGAATATGCCATAAGTAAGAGATGTCGGTCGGATACAATCAGCAGCCGAGCACCATTAGAGCAAAGTCCAGGTACGAAGAAATAGGTGCTCCGGAAATAGGGCTGTTATAGCTCCAAAACAACCCACTTCTTCAAGTGTTCCTTTGCGGTTGCAAGCCATGATGTCGAAGTTGACGCAACTGATTCCTGGTCTGTATATCACGGTAGCCATTGCCAATTGCCAATTGCTTACTCACCTCCATCAGGCGCTGATAACTCTGTGTGCTCCTGAGTTGGCTTAGTGTACATACTCCGTAATCCAACACGCATCTCGGTGCCCGGCGTAATCTGATGTCTGAGAATGTCTCAGCACGAGGCGAAAAGGGCAGCTGAAATTTTGTGCCAGATCGCTACTTTGTGGCGAGACGCGCGGCGAGAGAGGTTGACAACAGCGGTATCCAAGGGCTGGTTGTGCATGCTGGCCTGCCAACAAGTCATGCGCAAGGGTCATGCAGGAGATCGGAATCCAGGACAATACAATCAGACCCTCATGTAAGCTGGACAGCAAAACCCCAAGTGCAAGCAGGCTTGCGCGGTTCTCACCAAAATAGTGTGAGATTTTACGTTGGAGCAAGGGCATCATCTTTCTCCAGATTGCCCTAATCGTTTTCGATTGTATATCAGCTCAAGTTCAAGATAATCCGTACGCGGAGACACGTCACCCTTTAGTTATCTCGGGCATGGCCAGGAATGTATGCGCCGGACAATCCCAACTCGCGAAAATTTCTTCTTTCTGGTCGAGGGATGGGACAATGTCTGGTCTGGTCTGAAACAAACCCTGCGTGACAGGGGCTTGCGTCGCTTATGCAGCCATATACTCCGTATTAAAGCGCTACTACGGAGTAGGTTCCATATCGGAAGGCACAATCGGTAGTTCGCAGTCCGTATAGTTCGGATGATGAATCAAGAAAAGAAACGTCGTGTGCGGAGTACCTAGACAAACATTGTCCTACCAAACGCGATGTCGTCCGAACTCTGCCGAACTCTGCCGAACTCTGACAGCTGTCTGGCACTTGCCTCCAGGTGTACACCCATTGCACTACCAGCTGTCTCCTCCATCACTAGTGACTTTTAGCTCAATATTGTACGATATTGCACGATGCCGAATGAGACAAGATGGCTATCTACAGCACCCAATCAACACTAGGGCTTCAATGAAGGGTCTATCTATGCCTTTGAGCAAAGAGCAGACACGTCCAGTGTCGTTTGCCACCACCATGCGGAAACAGTTCGACATAGCACTTCACGATCAAGTTCCAGCTACCAGCGTCCTTCACACTTGTCAAAACCAGCCAGATTCTCTCAAAGCTGCAGAAATCGGATGAGAATATCACTCGATCGGTCGGTATTAATAACGGCCAGATTGCATTGCCAACAAGACTCTTGGCGCAACTTCATTCAAAGCCTCGATAACACGATCCCGTCTAATGCGATTATTCCAGTCTTGACAAATCTGAGACGTTTGTCCACGTTTTGATCAGTTGCAGCTGCTTTGCGTCATGGGGCATACTCGCATTCCGTTCCTCAATGATGTTGCACAATATGCCCTTTGGACCCAGCGGTTATGACATAGATGAAGTGGAGAAGCTATTGTTCACCACACTACATGTTCCATATTGCCTCGTGGAAATTGGTTCAAAAGGCAAGTACTAATTGGAAGCCAATCTATACTCTAGATCGGGGTTGTGCCGAGAGTGCCAAGTACTTGACTTGTTTGATATATTGACATACAGTGGTTTACAGGATGGACGCTGTTACCGTTGCCACGTCTGTGTCCCACGTTTAAAAGTAGGTTGCCGTTGTTCTCGACAGAGTATGATATTGGGTACGTCTCCGCTGTTGAAAAGGCTTCCAGAGGAGCCAGTGCTCGACGGATATGCACCAGACTAGACGTCATCTTGATTGCTGCCTAGACAGCTTGGATCAGTGCTGGAGCGCCATGCAACGCAACGACTGTCAGTATCACCATCACCGCCATTTCGTTAGAGAATTCCCAGCTCACCAGGAGGATAAGTCGCGTAGAACCCACGACTCCGTGCCAACGTGTCTAGAATTATGCATGTCTTGACGGTTTGTTTAGTTACACCGGGCTAGGCGGCAGCAACCTTGCGCCACATACCAATGCATTAATATCAACACGTACGGGAGATCCGGGCTGTTCTCTCCGAGGATACAACCATGTACCCCCTATTTCATGTTATTATGAAGGTCGCGGAATGGAGCAGGTCACAATGGCCCCCTTTTCCCTCCCCCAGCTTTTCGATTCGGGACAATGGCGGCGGCTTACGAGCCGCTGGAGATGGATTGAAAAAGAAGTCATTTGCTCGCTACTTGTCGCGGCCCGAGTAAAGTCCTACGAGTGCTGCCGCGGGAGTAGACAGGCAGGCAGGCAGGTGGAGCGAGCTGTTTTCGACGCTGCGTGGGTGCGTGGAGGACAGAAGTTGAAGAGACGCCGTCCTACGCTAAAGGCAGTTGACAGTATATGTAGATATATAGCTTGTAAGGGGGGACCCGAGACCGAGAGGTGGACATGTGGAGCTGGGCCTAAACATCACATGCAGTCAACTATGCGTCATCCAGCTGTTCAGCTCAGAAGTTCAACCTCATTCTTCATCCAAGCCACGGCGGCACCATTACCAAGTTCAAAGCGATACTGGGAATTCCTGAAACAGCGGCCGAATGTTGAATTGAGCACTACATTGCATGTATAAATCAGGACACGAAAGAGTAGTCCGAAACAAAGACGAACATAAAATCACAAAATGCACAATACAGAGTCTACCAACCAGCATCTCACGCCCTTCCCTTCCCTTTTCCAACACCTTCCGTCTCTAACGGTGGAAAGTCATCCTGCCGCACCCCCAGTCCCACGCGCGAGTGGTGCATCTCGCTGTCTTGTTCCTGCATGCTTAGGCTCAGAGCGAGGGCAAAGTCCCCGTCCTCTGTTGGTGTAGGACGGTTCTTGGAACCACCATCGCCGCTTGGCACAACGGGCGTGTGGTATGTGGAGCAAGGCAGGCTGGAAGACGAGCGTGACGTCTTGACCTTCTTGCTTTTCGTCTGGATCTTAATGGAGAACTCGTAGTCGCCAGAGCTATTTCCACGAGGTGACTGTCCCATGTCATTGACGCCCTCGAGCAAAGAAAGACGAATGGCTTGCTGGATTTGCTGCTCGAATTCACTCTCCTCATCATTGTCCGTAGCGGATACATTTCCATTCAGCTGGACTCGGGGCCGTGGACTCATGCCCGTGACACTGGGTTCAGGTGTGATGGTGTCAACAGTGGTGGTCTCGCTGAACGACGATGCGGTATCCAAACTAGCGTCGGCAGCAGAGTCACTTGCACGCCGCTGCTCGTCTTCAAGGTAGGCCTCCTCGGATACCATTTGAGCGTATCGTAAAGCCTCTTCCTCGGTCAGGTCACCCAAAGCACCCACGCCAAATCTCTTGCGCAAATAAGTCTGTTCCCTTGCACGCGCCTCGTTCTCTCGGCGAAGTTCAGCTTCTTCTGCGGCAATATAACCAGAAACTATCCCCCCCAATCGCCGACTGGCCATGCGTCCATGCACGTCTGAGTGACGTGCACGACGTTTCTTGCCAGTCGGATGACCCACTGAGCTGTAGGTCCAATAGCGGAGGAATGCGCCAAAGGATAAAACACCGCGCAAGACTGTCGGGTCAGGGTCAAGGAACATGGCTCCCACCGCCGCGTAATTGCCGTCGCGAAGAGTTGGATTCATGGCCATCATGTGACGAGGACTTCTGCCATTAGAGCGGGCGTTGAGCGTTCGAATAGGCTCCAGAGAAGAAGCCAACGGATCCCAGGCCTGTACTAGGCCATCGCTACCTCCATGCACCAAGTACAGCGCAGTTGCAGCGAGACATGAGATCTCTGGGGAATCAGTATATAGGACGCGGATAGGTGGCGCAGATTCTTGCCCGGGTCGATCACGACCGTTCCATATGACTACAGCACCAGTATTAGTCCCGACCGCAAAGAAGCGAGCTCGACGACCAGGGATTTCAACAGCTACTGTGTCAGGTTTGCCTCCAGATGGAGTCGACGGCGCCGTTGACGCCGCTGTCGTCGTGCCTCGGGCAACATCATTTGCAGTGTGCAGCGGATCTTCTCCCAGCGTCAAAAGCGAAGGGAATGAGCAATCCAAGCAAGTCGCCGTGATCTGCGCTGCTGACTGAGCACCCTTCAGCTCAAATGCTACACCGTGCCAATCATGTAGACCTGATATGCTTGGAGTGGCTCCCCGCAGAACCGTCGAGGGCGGCGTAGGAGGTGGACAAGGGAATTCTGGCTGGGGTGTGCCGCAAGCCAGATCCACGGACACACTCGCCGGCCCAAACAATGAAGAGCGTGGTTTCACCGGTGTGGTTACAGCAGGGGCAGTTGTCTGCAAGGACTGACCAGGCTCGGTTCTCTGCTGTTGTAGGGACGTGGCTGATAAACGCGAATATCGCTGAATCCGAGAAGGCGCACCGCCACTCAGTCCACAATCAATGATGAATATACTCTCTCCAGCGCCGTGGCAGTCGTCAGCAGCAAAGTCAACCTCCATTCTCCGCCGCATATCCCAGCCCTCGCACACCTTGCGGAAGTGAGATGGCTTGTAGAGGAGGAACTTTTCAATCTCGCGTGCTTCAGCGGCGAGTTGATCCTTACTGAGCTTCATGTCGTTTGATGGTGATCGTGGCGTGTAGGCTCCACGTACTACATTTTTCTCCAATTCATCCGGACGGGCAGCACGTCTTGTAGGCTCAACCAGATGCCAGTAGGCCGTTCTACCGGCGAGCCAGGCATGTCTGATAGTATCGTCACCATTACTCCGGTTCAGTGATGTGACAGGCGTCTCTGTTAAATAGTAAGCCTCTCCAAGAGCGTTCAGGGCCACAGCCCAGACCCTGGCGGATGACTTTCGTTTGACACTGTAACTGTCGTCCACCTTGAGAGATATAATGGGAACGCCAGGGCTAACAACCCAGCGAGTAGTCATATCACCATTGGCAAATTTTGGCCCATGGGAATCCCAGCCGAGCGCATATGCCGTGACCACGCCAAGGGCGGAACCAGTGAGGATACCGCACATGGACTGCGTACTGGCCGGTACAGCAGATGATTTCGCAATCCATACGCTGCATATGGAATCCGACATTTCGGGAATTTTGGGTACGTCGGGGTACGTGTCGACGACTCCTGTGTCACCACCTAGATATTGTCCAATAGCCTCGTTGACGGCTCGAAAGTGGGCACGCCCACCAGGGAAACCTTCGCCAGCGACGATACCATAAGGCTGGCTCACATCCATGACATTGGGGACGGCAACTGGGCCCTCACCAAGTCCATAAGGCACTAGGTTGGGCGCTACTTCTTCCAACTGCGCGGAAGAGAAAGGATCTTCAAGTCCCCATTTCTCAATCTTGCCGGTAGTAGGGTCACTCATGGTCGCAACACCTACGTCACCAGCACCTTGAATGGCCCGTGGAGGCTTCTTTCCATTGGCGAATACCGCATGAACATTAGTAACGAGCCAAGGCAACTTTGAATTGTATGTCAAAACGGCGCTGCTTCGTTTCGCAGATTTGGTAGTACCTCCAGCTGATCCGATGCCCCCGGAGCTGGTCCCCGGCTTGCCCCGGACCAGGCTGCGCATTAGACGCACTCTGAAGAGATACTCGCTTCGCCATGTGGCCAGCAGTGTTAGCCGACTAAAGTACCGAACGTCGGATCGCACAAGGTCTGAATCCGTCCCTGCCCATAGATCTACACTATTCTTGGCGCTCCTAGGATGTAGACAAGTGTGTCCCGGAAAGTATCGCATGAAAGCCATGCGCCATGCGTGCGGCGTCGTAACCAACGCGTAAAAGCGCTTCGAGACCAGAGCAACAGCAGCATGCGAATCTGGGTGAAGGTGCGACAGGATATGAGTGAGGATCTCTGCAGACCTGTATGTCAGAATGGCACAGTTCTACGCCAAGGCATTCGAAAATGCAAAGGAGAAGGCAGGAAGTGGAAAGATGTGCAACTTACCATTAGGAAAATTGGCGAACTGTGTCCCCTTCGATGCGTCACTGCGTCGAACCACTTTGAACCCAAGAGCTTGTCTGGGAGCAGGCGGTGGTGTCAAAGCATTCTCGTAATCAGAAACTCGTTGACCAGCAGTTGGCAGGCGGTTTGAGGCATTGGCATTCCTGCCAAGTCTCATTCCGCGTAGTTTCTCGTCGATTTGATTGGCATCGAGAGCATCAACGGAGTCAAGCCGTTGGTCAGAGACAGAGCGGGGCGAGGCACTGCGAGAGGCACTGCGAGAGGCACTGCGAGAGGCACTGCTGGAGCCTGCGGGTTGGTCCTGGTTGATGCCGCAGAGGTCATGATGAAGAGGGCCATGTTGAGAATTGGAGGAGGATGCTGATGGGGTATTGTCGTGATGAACTTGTTCTGAAGACTCGTAGGGCTCTTGTTGCATAAAGCTAAACTCGGAGGTAGACTGGTCAGAAGGACTCGACCGTGCACGAGGATCTTGCACAGTCCGGAATGTTGGAAGAAGAGCGTTTGGCGCGGTGGGCTGTCTATTTGGAAACACAGGTGAGAAAGGATCAATGGCCAAGTTCGTGCGCTAGCAAAGGGGAGTCGTGGGAGTGATGGATCAGTTGAGAAGAGACTGGTCGTGAAGTTTTCCCTATGGGTGACAGGGTGACAGGGGGGACAGGGGGACAACGCGACTCGAGTGTGTGACAGAAGCTCATTTGTCTGTGTCTTAGCCGCCAACCCACTCTCCACTCACTCACTTGGCCACTGGTTGGCTGGCTGACGGTAATGTCGCTGCTAACAAAAACGTCCTACCCTAGGCATAATCTGGCTTTCGGTTTCGTCGCCTTCAACGACGACATCTGAAGCACGAGTTCTCCGGCAAATGCCGCTTATTTTATGATGTTTTCCTCATATTAAATCACTTGCGAATCCATCGTTCTCTTGTCTTCCGCGTCGTGCGACGCTTTCCTTGTGAATCATCACTCCCAGAAACCGCTTGTGGACCACTATGAACAGCACAAGTTCAAGCAAGATTAAGATCGTAGAAAGGTCGCACAACGACTCCGTCTGGGAAGGGAAGAAACATTGTGTCAGATCTACTCGCCATAGACAATATATGCAGCCAAGGACATTTCGGCATATAATTCAGACGCGGAGGCCCTAGAAGTTCCGTTCATCCAAGCGTCGCATACATAACCCCGCGCAACCAACGTCACAATTAACCTCGTCGGAAAAATGGAAAGGAAATCGTGACTGATACATACAAGCCTATGCCCCTACAAGATGTCCCTACGGCAATGCATAAAAAGCAAGAGTTACGCAACAATACAGCAGCCACAGCCTCGTGCAGGTTCTCTCCCTTTATGAAGTGAGCAAGAATGAGCGTGGAGGCAGGTTAATACTACACATCATCGACACAAACGGATTGACGAACGGCAAGAATATGTGTATTTGTGCTTTATTATTCGATGACATGGCTTCAATGTGCCCCCATAGTCAAGCTAAATGAGAAACAAGACAACGAACGGAAAGACGATATAATTAGAAGACATGGTTAATAGGAAGTAGCCAACATCCCTCGTGAGACTCAGAATCGACTTGAAGAGAGAGATTCGCATGACAGACTTTTCGCCGATGCTTCTTGCTTCGGGGCCGTCTTTACTATCTGTAGCTACGTCGTTTTCTGCGGGGTGGTCGATAATTTGGCCATACTGATGCACTATGCTCTACCTTCCTCGATCTTCCCCTATACAAACACATATACATGCACAGAGAACCAACTCAACCTTCAGCCGTACTTCTCGGTAGAGAGTTAGCGGAAGCATTATACAATCAAAACAGACTGTAACGTGTGTGGGATCAAGAAATCACGAATACCACCAGGAGTCATGTAACCGCTGTATTTCATCTCTGGCAGCACGTGGTGTGGCATTCTAGGCGCGCCCATCGCATCAAAAGCATGCGTCTTGATCTCAGCACGAGGCAAAGTATCATCGCGGTTCGCAAAAGTAAGGTGAACAGCACGTCGTGGCGTCTCAAAAAGTTGCGCAGCCAAGCGCCAAACGTTGGGTAAACAGCATTGGAGCTGAGCGATGCTTCACCAGGACCATTGGCTTCAGTGGCGTTGCCATTCTAGAATCGAGCTGCTGTAGCGAAATCCAAATATGTCGCGAGCTCTAGGCAGGTCAAGCGCCATGCAACACGGGCCTTGTACAGTAGAAGGGACTGGCTTCGCGCTCTGATATCACACTTGTTGGGGTGGATGAGGCCGATGTTAGCGTTGCCCTCTTGGATCCAAATCATTAGGCTGAGGCTAGCAGAATTAGCCGTGCGAAGCTCAACTAGAGCTGTGGCGACTGATATTAGCTTTCATCGAGCGGGATCGTGCTAGGCATCATGAGGTCTCTGCTACTGGGCCTAAATCAACAGTCTGGGTCACGATTTCCACTCGGTACGAGCGCCGTCATCTCGACCTGTTGACCTTTTGTCCCTGGGGGGATTCTAGACTCGAACAGTCTGCTGTTGAACTCGGAGCTATGAGCTTGGATACTTTTACGAGACTTGATAAATGGCTGTTGTGCTGCTGAGTCCCAGATTTCAATGAGATCCACCCTTGACTAGCAGAACCAACCTACCTCAAGTATGAGATATCCCTTTTTGTGTTATCACTGCATTCTTTAGGTTATATCAATACCCTTAAAGAGTAGGGCGAGATCAGCAGTAGAGCAAATGGTCGTCAGCGCCTGCACCAGGTGCCAATGTGCCCTCCGGGTCTTTTGCCGAGCTTCGAGGTTAAGGACTCACATGCACGACAGGCACCCTAGTTGAAATACTCCATGCCATTCATTTGCTCAGAATACGGCGATAGTGCGGTACGTCATAAGTGCAGGATTAGTGCTGGAAGCCGCCCAACACTCTTCCATACAAGTGCCACAGTCATGGGTACCCTGCCACACCAGCTACCAGGTGCTTTCCTAAAGAGTGCTTGTGCATCACAATAATAAGAGCCCATGTTGATGGAGACCGAGGGCCGCCGTCCTAAATGGTGTAGCGTCATGTCAGCGTCGACTAACACGATGCGGGGAGGGGAGAATGCGGACAAGTTCGCAACCTGGCACTCCGTACCAAAATCGAAGGGCACACGTCCGCAGGAAGATGTCGAAGAGCCTGTTACTGCAAAAGTACCGGAAAACAAAGCTTGTGCCACATGGACATCGAATGCCCTGGAACGGATTGTAATGCCATACCAGGTAGGCAGACTCAGAATAATTCAGGCGGTATGAACTATGCCTAAAATGGAATAACTGTGATTGACCATTGAATCTACTAATACTCGGGAACTCGGGAAGCTTGTTTTGTTTGTGCGTACTCCGTATGCTGCCAACAGATGCCTGACCCAGACTGCTGGTCCCAAGTGGGGAGGAAAGAACAAAATTAACGGATCTTCCCTAGTCCCAGGTCGAGACAAGCCACGAATACGTAGGTACATCAGCTGCAGTGACTCGTCAACTTCCTGGGGAGTGGGATGAATTGAGAACCGTCCAGCACCCTGACTTATCTCTACTGTACAGTTCCGATACGAATGCACCCTTGTTGCCTGGACAGACCATCATCCCCAGCTTCGAAGCAAGTATCCGCGGGTTGCAGAGTATGATGCGATGTTGGTACACGTTGAGTATGAAGAGAGGAGCACCTGCAGGGTCGTGCCATAGCCTTCTTTATCACATGTCCTTGAGCCGTACCGCACATTGCAGGGAATGTGGAGGAGCAAAGCAGTTGAGCGTGGTGCCTTACTCCGTACTTGCCCACCACAGCCAACGAAAGTGACAAAAGGAACAGCTGACAGGGATGTTTAACGGCACGAAAAATGACTCTAGATCCCGTTGTCAGTTCAATTCAGAATTTGACGTATCAGGTTTCGCTCAAGGAATGCTAGGTCCTGGTTTTTTTTAACAGCCTGGTCCACGTCGGCCACAATTGGACCAGTGTGCGGCGTGCGGCGAGCCAAGCATTTTCCATAATGCTCCGGATAATAATGGAATGGCAGACCCTTGCTCTTCGTGCCCTTCTAGCGTGTCGGGTCCCACTGGTAAATTTGTCGAAGCCAATTCAATGCAGAGTAAAGTCTATTTTGGACCCAGGAATGCCGTGGAAGCATGCCGTGAAAACATGTCGTTCGCACAAGATGTACCGCGTTGTGCTTTGTGTTGATTGAGGTTCAGCTGACGCTGTCTGATCCGCAAATCGTTCTGATCTTGGTGCTCAATCTTGGTTAGCTGATTACAAATTGTTTCCGAACTGGGTTTTTTTTTGGGGGGGGGATTGCGCAGTCCAAGGTTGCGAAATGGATGACATATTCTGGATAATCGGTATCCCGGGGAGGGGGGGGGGGGGGGGCAGGACGCGGAGACAGGCCGGCCAGCAGCTAGGGCCGCACCGAAA
>KQ061729.1:169529-179760 GCA_001008035.1 Atkinsonella texensis | reverse complement strand
GGGGTGCAGGACGCGGAGACAGGCCGGCCAGCAGCTAGGGCCGCACCAAAATATCATGGGTACCTGGTGTGTTCGTGACGATGTCGTGTACGGACGACATGGTCGTTCTGCTCTCCTCTGCAAACACCGTGATAGAATAATGTAGTGCACTGTGAGGTGAGTTGCGTAAGAAGGTGAGAAGGAGAAGCAAGGCAGCACAGCGATATTCGATATCGGACTTGGGTTGCTCCTGCCGAGAAACAATGCAAGCACATAATCCGTCCTCCGCGCTCCCTACTGCATGCAAATAATGACTCGGTGCACATTGACAAGTTATTATTAGTCTCGGAAGGTCAAGACAATGTGTCAGAAGGTCGCCAACTTTGATTATGCCATCTTGATTACATATGTCATCCCATCCCTGACCTTGTGAATGAATCGCTTCGCTCTAATTCCCGTGGCTACCAGTGGCGCTAACCTCACCCTAAAACGGAATTGCAGATTTGGGTATTCCGGCTGAGGTGCGTGCACTCGAGGTTGTCTCCGGCTAGGGCACGGGCACCACGGACCCGCCTTCATTCAGCTTCCTTGTTTGTTTGTTTGTCTGTCTCGAGGGCATTCCGTTGCAACTGTGCACCGTGCAGCCTCTCGCGCGCGTCGAAATGCCTGGGTGTCTAAGTACCTAGGTACCCAGGTAGTTAGTATCTGTATGTCTGCCTACCAGCGTGCACGGTTAGCCTTGTATCTTGTGTCTAAATGAGGACGTGAGTGAGCAACTCTGACTTTGTCAGCCTGCTCGAGGAAGGATCCACCCAAGTTGAAAGTTGAAAGTTGGGCCCTGATTTCTCTTCTCGCAAGCAGGTAATGCAGGATAGCGGGTTGCAACTGCAATGGCCATTGGCACCACACTGTCGGTTGCCCATCTCCGCCCACGACGAATGATGATGCATCGGAGGGGTGTGTGGGCTGTGGGCTCTTTGGACCTCATGGAACGAGTCGAGTTCTACTGCCGTACATAGGTGTCCAGGGGTAACAGCACGGGACGCTGCCAGCGCATTCTCCTCCACCGACGACAACAGGGACAAGTGCTTTTAGCTGATACATTGACACATACCATCGCGCGTCAACACGATCTTTGGAGACACTGACCAACCTGTCATCGATTGTATGACCGTTTGTGGTTCGTGTGTCTGTCTGTACTGTCACACAAGAGCTTTTAGCCTTCGAAGTTCTCACCAGGAACCGGGTTGGCGGGCAATGGTACCCTGGTAGGGTTTCTTGGTCTCTTGGTAGGCATGTCCATGCACGGGGTAGAGATGAAGACAAAACGCGAATCCCAGGATTTCGGACCCATGGACAGGCGGGCTGCACCTCTCTCATGTTACCTACCCATCACCCCATTCCACGTACCCATGCGCTCCCTCCTAGCGCTCTCCTAGCTCCCTCCTAGCTCCCTCCTAGCTCCCTCCTAGCTCCTAGTCGTCCGCCCGGTGCTGCTATTCGCTGCTAAGGAACCATTCCAACATACAGAGGAAGCCGGTCAGCCAGATAGCTGGGTCGCTAGGATCCACTTGAGCACAAAAAGGAGCAAGTGCCCCGTCTCGCCCCACATCGGCAATCTCTGCAGCGTCTCCTCCGTGTATGTAGGTGTGCACTGCGTACCTAGGCGTATGTATGCACATGTGAATGCAGATCCGCACGGCATAATGACCAGGTGAGCCACATACCTACCTAGGTTAGGTAGGTAGGTACCTCCTAGGTAAGTACATTGTACGTACATTTCTTCTCTATTCACGCTGCCACTTGCTCCATTTTCTGCCAGGGGACTGACTATACACATGCATGTCCAGCTACTTTCTTGTCCTGCAGTTCGTCCAGTTCTTGCTCTGTGGCTGCGTTGATACCCAGTTGCACATCTCCGTCTCCGCCCGTCGTCCCCTGTCATTCGAGCGATCCGATCTAGTCGAAACGCGAAGAAAAAAAAGAGACGGAGGGAGAGAAAGAAACAGATGCTGCGGGTACGCCCACGGCCGACCCAAGCTACTAGTTGCCGTCGCCTTGTTGCGACCCCCCACGCCCCCCCTCCCCCGTCCCGGCCTGGTGGGAATTTCTTCCGGGGTCATCGTCACTCCACAGACTGCTGCGTCTCTCCTCTTCCCTCCTCTTCTCCTCTACTTGCCGTCGGTCCCGTTCTTCGAGCTATCCATGTAAAGAATCTCCATCGTACTTATCTTTTTTTGTTTTCCCCTAAAGCAGACACTTGACCAATTGCTCTGTCAATATCTCGCATTCCTCAGCCTGAATTCTCATGGTGCCAAATCAAACCATCAGAAGCTTTATCAACGTAGCTGCGACTTCAAATTGTCCCAGACCTACAATCCTCATCAACGTCCGCACCAACTCGTCGCAGAGGCCGCAATTTGGAAGGGTTTCTAATTGACTATCAATATAAAATTACTCCTCCCCTAGTCGGTCCTGGTCGAAGAAGAGGAGCCTGTATCGAATTCGGGGGCATACTCACACCCGCCTTGAATTATCGTGGTTAGTGGACCGATGTTTCTCTTGAATATAGAACATTTTTCCAACTAGTGCCTCGCCCTTTTGCGCTTTTCTAGGAGCCTGGTAGCTATATGCTACTACTTGGCCATGAGCCAATTGGTACGAGGAATGGCCCCCGGTCTAGAAGATGTTGCCGGAGTGAAGGCGATTGACAAAAATGCTGCAAAGGCGAAGCCAACGAATAAGTCACACTCAAAACGAGAGGCGGCGGCATCGAGT
Organism: Atkinsonella texensis; assembly: GCA_001008035.1. Lineage (NCBI taxonomy): Eukaryota > Fungi > Ascomycota > Sordariomycetes > Hypocreales > Clavicipitaceae > Atkinsonella > Atkinsonella texensis. Next base: position 177,003 of record KQ061729.1, on the reverse strand, counting down.
GCATGCCAGCACTCAAATGTGACGGATGGAGCTTGTTCAGCTGCGAACGAGGATGGGGGACCCCACGCCGTGTCAAGTATATCGAAGATGAAGATATTCGAGGAACGAGCGAAGAAGATGGGTGAGAAATACAGACTGGTTATTGAGCCATCTGACTTCTTGAACATGGCGCCGAGCGAGACGGTCTACCGCGTGGATAAGCCCATTAGGATGCGAGTACGACGTGTCTGTCACAAATGCAACATGACATTCGCAACCAGGAACGAATGTTCCAAATGTCGGCACGCGAGATGCGACAAATGCCCGCGTTACCCTGCAAAGGGGAGCGAAACCGAGTTCTTGGTAGATCTTCAGGAAATGGAGGCCGTGGTCAAGGCGAGCCGTGGGAATCAAGCCATCTTACCTGATTCCTTCTGGGGCGACCAACGGATCGAATTAAAACGTCCCAGCAAAACCGGCGGGCAAGACCTGGTACATCGAAAGCCTCGGCAACGGGTCAGGAGAACCTGCCATGAATGTGAGGCTCTCTTTGCTCCCGGCAGCAGGAAATGCGCCTACTGTGGTCACGATCGCTGCACGGATTGCCCGCGCGACCCGTAAGTCTAGGCCTGTTTCTCGTCTTGCCTTTTCCTCCCCTCCTTGTAACTAACGTAATCCGAGCAGACCCAAGAAGGACAAATACCCGTTCGGCTACCCTGGAGACGTCTTTGGTCCCAACACCAGCGCTCGTTTCGAATGCCTCTCATGCGAGACTCTGTATCCCGCCGAAGCTGAGGACGGGACATCTTGTCAGGCATGCGGCCTCGAGAAATCAGGCGAGTCGCCGCGTGCGGTTCCTCGCAAGATCCAGCCCCCGCCTGATCCCGATGTCTTGAGCAAGTTACAAGCTACACTGGACGAGCTCGTTTCCTCGTCATGACGCAACATTGGCCCGCCGGCCGTATGCAAAAGTTGGCTCGGCGAGTGGGCGCTCAGCGCGCATCCAACCACTCACCACCTGATGTAATTCTTGTTGTTTAATATATTCCCCTGTTCCACCCCAATCTGGCGGCAATGCCGCCATGACGCATATACCTACATTTTGCCCGAGCAAAGTTCAGCGATCGAGACGACCCATTTCTGTTTTTTCCATACCATTGCTTGATGCCGTGAGTATCTGACAAGGCGCCTATTTATTTTGCTTTATCCACTTTATTTCTCGGTTTTTGAAAAGCAGTCTTGATTTAAACGTACATCAAACATCACGGGCCATTGGTTTTAGAATACAATTCGAAGCATCGGCGTTGCTGTTAAAAGGGGTTGATGGAAATACAGGGACTCAGAGTCATGAATTTATCTTTTTATTTTTATTCATTTTATTTTTGGTGGACAAAAGCACTTTAAAAGAGAGCGCAATCCCTGTTCAAGATCCAGTCATGGTAAAGGAGTTTTAATATACAGAGAGAGAGGAGGTACAATAACTTCACAACATGCAGTATTTTACTCCCGTTTAGTAAATCGACTGAAACTTGCCTTGTTGAATTGAATGTCTTTGATTCTGCTTTCCACGCGTCAAGGGGGCCATATGGTGGCCGCTTCCATCAGGCACCTTCCTCCCTGATGAGCGGCTCCAGTGATATGTGTGACCCCGGCGGCACGGCCGTCCCCACGCTGTCCAGCCTATTCAGCTTCCTACCGACGTAGCCGCCCAGGCCACCGTCCATCCGATTGTTCAAGTACGGGACCTGATCGTCCACTTGGCCCTGCGCCAACGCCGCCTGGAACCCGTCCGGGTTCAGAATCGGCATCAGCCGGTGAGTAGGGTAGAACCTCCCCTTGATGAACTGCTCATTCAGCGTGGCGTTTTCCTTGACGAGGACCCAGCGCCATGGTTTCGAGGGGTTGACCCGGTTCCGCCAGGCTGATTCGTCTCGTAGCGCAATGGGCAGTTGGTCTTCTGGGAGGAACGAGGGAGACTCCGCCGTCACGAGCTGGTAGACATTGCCGCGGAAGAAGACTGCGCCGGGGTACTCCTTCCGGGTGAAGATGTAGCGGAGGCCCATGATGAGGGAGTCTTGGGAGAGGAGTGGTTCGGAGGGGACGGGCTTGATGCGGAGACAGTCGCCTATTTCGATGCGTTCTGCGCCGAAGAAACAGCCGTAGTAGGGGTACGGGTCTGCATTGGGGTCTTCATTGAGTGGACACCAGAGGGAGTAGGATGCGTCGATGCGCGAGGCGGCTAGTTTGGAGGCGTCGAGCGCGAGGAGCTCGCGCTTGGCAGGGTCGTTGGCGATGGAGTGGAAGAGGGCATCCCAGGGGATCTGGTCGAAGGATCTGTCTTTGAGGTCTTGGAGGGCGACCGGGGGGACGGAGAAGGCGTGGAAGGGACGCAGGTCGGCAGCGGACTTGGAGACGGGTTGTTGGGGGGCAAGGGCGTGGGCAATTGGGAGCATGGTTAGCTGGGTGGTGTTGGGGCTTATTGCGGATATCACGCCCAGGCGCCAGGTGCTGCCGTTTTGATACCATGTTAGTTCGCCAATGCGGAAGAGGAGCGAGCCCTGGAGGGACCATCGGACAAGTTGTTTTGGGGGAAGCGTTTGTTGCTGCTGCTGCTGCTGCTGCTGCTGCTGCTGGGGTGGTTGCGGTTGCGGTTGCGGTTGCGGTTGAGCCTGTGTTGGTTGCTGTGTTGGTTGTGGTTGTGGTTGCGGCTGTGGTGTGTTCGAGGTTGACCGAGAGGAAACAGCGGCTGCCGATCTACCGCTCGATTTTGCGGTTGTTGATTTGGGAGTTGATGTTTTGGCCGCCGAAGCAGGGGTAGCAGCAGCAGCAGAGGGGGGGGGTTTTTTTCCTGGGATGGGCGGCAACGGCACTGGCGTCACCTTGTGAAGAACTGCTGCAGCGGGCACAGGAGTTGGTGTGTTCGATGCTGATTTGGTCATGGTGACGGATCCTGGTGTCGGTACAGGGAAAGGATTTTCAGTCGAGGTGATGATGAGCTCATCCATTGACGACGCGAGTCTCGCCTGACTAGGCAGGTTACAGTGTACACAGCAACAGTCTTTGTAGTCCTTCGATGCGGAAAGAAGCCATATCAAATGGACTCCGAACTCCTGGGGGCTCTTGTACAGCTTGGGCTTAATGGGATACCCTGATACCCAGAGATGCTTGGACTTTTCATACAGCCAGTATCCGCGGGGGAACTGTACGTACCAAGGACTTCCTTCTACAACCGTGTTGTCAGCATTCCATGTGTGCGTTTTTATCTTTCAGTTTCGAGAAAATAGTAGTCTCGACATATGTTTTGTAAAAGCTTCGGGTTTACCTTCAGGATGGGGTGAGAGCTCTTGCTTGAGCAAGATGCCGAGTTTGATGCGCCACTCTATGAAACGCGGATCGTCCTCGGCTAGACGTGTCATCTGCGGTTTAATTCTGGGCGTCTTCTCCATCGATGCAAGATCCTTGCCAGCAGCCTTTTTGGTTGCAGTGGCTGTGGTCGGCCAATAGCCTGGGCCTGTGTCAGCGCCGTCGCTGCGAGCGATGCAGAGGACGTCGAATTCCTTGGCATCAGACATGGTGATGGTGAAGTTGAAACGAGTTGTAGGCAGCCTCGTCTGTCGAAATTCCGGGTGTGCAGTTGATACTCCTGTGGCTTCAATTGAGACGTTTTGTGAGTGGCGCCCCCGTGGCCGCCGCTCATGCTCAGATGTTATCCAGATGCATCGACTTCAGGATCGCCGTGAATGAAGGAGTGGTGTGTGAGAGGGAACGCGCCGGATGAATGAGGAGGCGGTTTAGGCCCCAACTCTGCTATTTTCGCAATGCTTTTATGGGGTCCACAAGGTGCCTATTCGTGCTGTTTATGATAGAGATATACGGCTGGGCAGTGTTCCGCATTTGACAGGAAAGTTGATCAACGAAGGGGCCACTTCCATTCATCGATGTTGGAGGTGGTTGTCGTGATGAGTCAGCAAGTACTACCCGGGAGCCGGCGTTGACCACAAGGATCTTACACATTATCGGCACGGCATCCACTAATGCTGCCCTTGTACTCGGAACCATGAATTTGAGGACGCTCCAAGGAGACGAAGTCGGGGTGTAAACAGGTAAACACGACCTGGACGGCAGGGTAAACATTTTATTCACCACAGGCCGTGACGTTTCAGACGAGGCAGCGCCGACACAAAGTTAGAAGTCGAAGTATTGACCAGGTAGGTAGTTACAATGCGATACATCACATACGTGTACAAAGGGAAGAGCCGTAATCAACGCAGACTGATGACTTGCGCTTACTAGGGATTTCTCGTTGAAGAGTAATAGCCTGCAAAGATTGCTCGAGGTCACGGCAGCATCAAGCGGGTTGCACTTCACCTGTTTCAATTAATAAGCACGCGCACACCACACGCGGTTGACTTTACGCGTCGCAACATTGAACACTAATTATTAAGACCCCACCAACAAACCATCAAGATCAAGGTCAAGATCACGATAACCAGCACGTCCGCATTCACTATTGGAATAACTCATTGGAAATTACGAGCGAACCCCCCCCCCCCCCCCAAAAAAAAAAATCGCCAAGAGAAAAGAAGTATATTCTAGAGAGACGAGCACGGGTTTGGCCCAATCACCATCCATCACCGGTAATGGACTCAGTCCTCGACCCAGATTATCACAACAGCCATCGAGCATTCCTTCAAGCTCTGCTCGCCCACGCCACCATCACATTTGAAGAAGCCCAGCCCTTGCTAGCCGCCATTCTCAACGCAGAAGGAAACCAAGCTTCAGAAGTGCGGCCGGAGCAAATCACCCAGGATGATTTCCAGCGCTATATCGAGGTAGCCTCCGACGCGGCATCCCTCTTCGACTACGAGGTTCGCAGCACCACTCATCAACTCACCAAGCAGCGTATCTATGCGCTCGTCAACACTCAATCTGACCCGCAGACACAACTCGCCACCATATACAACCCCGAAGAGCTTGCATTCATCAAAAGGGTACTGGACGGCATGTTTGACAAGTACAACACGCCCCGCATGGAGGTGCTCGCTATTACGGAAATGCAAGCCATCAAGCTGGCGAGACCGTCGCATCGCCGGCAAAGCTACATGAATGTCGATGAGGCGGCAGCAGACCCGGAAATGTCATCCACGCAAGCAGTAGACAGGGGACTTAAGCATAGCGAGGTGGAAACAGTGCTGGCCAGCCTTGTCGAGGGAGGATGGTTCGCCAAGAGTCGACATGGCTTCTACGCGCTGACCCCGAGGGCATTGATGGAGCTGCGGCCGTGGCTGGTCGAGACATACAATGAGGTTGCTGCTGCCGATGAGTGGCAGAGGATCAAGTTTTGCGAGGCCTGCAAGGACGTTGTGACTATTGGACTGAGGTGCCCTGAGCCTGACTGCGTGCTGAGGCTGCATGATATTTGCCAGGGCGCGTTTTGGCGCGCAAGACGGACTAATACATGTCCCAAGTGCGAGACGGAGTGGAAGGGCGATCGATATGTAGGCGAGAGGGCGGTGACTATGACGGAGGCGTATCAGAAGGGAAGGAGGAAGAGCGGTGCACGGAGGAGTACGCTAGCAGAGGATATATTTCGACAGGCCGAGATCGAGGAAGGGACAGATGACGAGGATGAGGATTCATGAGACACTACTCCAACGTGGCATAACAAAGATGGCAAAATATTTTTTAACATGATGAATATCACACGCGCTGGGGCAAATCAAGGACATCGGTCATGGGCGAAGTTTCCTTTACTCAAGAGACCATGTCACACCTCAGAATTCTAGCCGGCCAAACCCAGATCTATCGCCGGCTCTCATTCCGACGAACCATGCCGAGCCTAGACACGATTTGTATGTTAGGTAGTTGGCGAAGCTGGACGAGGCAAAGCACAGCACAGATCGAAGCGCTAGACGTGACTGCACATAAAAAAAAAATAGGAACTGGACTCGTGAGGATCAGAAACGTCAGCCGCTAGAAGACCGGGCCGCATCGAGAGGCAGCTTTCTTTTCTTGCTTTCTGGGTTCATGCATCATCGATGAATCATGATGCATGATGTGGCTCATGACATCATGGGGGGCAGGTGGCGGTGCGAAACGGCCGCCGGCCAAATGATTCGCTGACGCTGTCGCTGTCGCATCCCCAGCTTTAGCTTTTGCTTGGCTAGCCACACTCTCCAGCGCTACGCGAAGCTTTACGCGCGCGCTCTTGTGCTCTCGACAATCCAGCAAGAACAAAGGCAGAGAGAGAGGCTGGCGGTCACACCACAACGTGTCCATACTCGGCTTGTCATCTACCAAATATCAACAACCCATATAAATATAAAACCTAGTAGCGTCCTAGATTGCTCGGCACAGGCTATCCTCCCTTTTCTCGCAATCACAAGCTTGCTTCTCTTGTACAACGCCCGCTTGCTCTATCTACGTTGTAACCTACATTGTATTTCCTCCCCTCCCAAACGCATCGACACTCAAGCCTTGAAAGAGCATCACAAGACTGCACACCATGCTCGAATACTTTGCCTATAAAAGAGTCAAGAAGCACAAGGCCGAGGAAGCAGTCAAGGAGGAGGCCGTGAGGGAGAGCGAAGCGTCGCGGCTATCCGAGCCAGGGCCTATTGACGTCGTCAATGCATCACACTCCAGGAAACATCACCACGACGCAGACGCAGACGCAGACCGAGCCGTCATACGCCCAGGCGATGAGAACTTCCTCGAAGAACTCATCGCAAGTGACGATGAGCCTCGCCCTCCTCTCCCGCCACGCCTCTACTCGCGCGACCTAGACTGGCCCTCCGACAACGAGGACCCCGTTGTCGGCAAATCCAGCCAAACCACCGATGCCTCCCTGTCGGCGCCCTCCTCAAAAGCCAAAAGTGCCAAGAAACAAGGCCGCCTCTCTGCCCTCTTCACCCGCAAGAAACAACCCTCCGACAACCTCCAGCCCACCGCCCCCTCCACAGCAGCAATACCAGTCGTCGAGCAAGAAAAAGAGAAGAAAGACCTCTCCAAAGTCCTAGACCGGCTGAACCTCGCCGTGAAGAACAACAAGGTCATCTCAACGGACTCCTCCGCCGCAATAACCAGCTTCACAAACGTCTTCAAGGATCTCGTTAACGGCGTGCCCACCGCCTACGATGACCTCATGAACATTATAGAGGACAAGGACGGCGCCCTCGCCAAGGGCTTCGACAAGTTGCCCGCCTCGCTTAAGAAGCTTGTCACCCAGCTCCCCGACAAGATCACGTCGAGCCTCGGCCCGGAATTGCTCGCTGCGGCGGCGGCAAGTCAGGGCATCAAGGCCGACACGAGCGGGGGGCTCAAGGGCACGGCCAAGAATGTCTTCATGCCGACGAACCTGACGCAACTTGTAACAAAGCCGGGTGCTATCGTCGGCATGCTGAGGGCCATTGTCGGCGTGTTGAGGACGAGATGGCCCGCGTTTATTGGCATGAATGTGATTTGGGGCGTGGCCCTGTCTTGTAAGTCTTGTCAT